>JAPYYS010000352.1:0-224625 GCA_030522525.1 Campopleginae sp. 14b
TATATATATATAACACATATATATATATTGCTATCGCACGAAAAAGTATGAATAACAACAACAAAAATCATTATATACGCGGCAGATGTTCTAGATCAACGAAACGGGCTGCTTTATAGAATTCTCCAAGGACGCACGAGGTCCCCTTTGAATTACGATCCGATAGGTGTGCACGAAAAAAACAAAACAATTCCTTAAAATACAACAACACATAGAAATAAAAATACAAAGTCAAGAAAAACATTTAGTCGAACGATCCAATTCGTACTGACGACTGAACGGTACAAAAATTTATTTATATATATATCTCTATATATGAATAATATTGTACAATAGATTCGATCTAGGAGCTCAATTGTAATCGCGCAAATAATGTACATTTACAAGGAGAGAATGAAAATCGATAAATTATCGTTCCGGAATACCAGCAGGGGATCGACTTTTATTTTGACCAATTTTTATGGTCCCGGACGTAATTTTTTTTCATTAAATGAAATTCAAGTTCTTCGCAGTTGAAATTGTACAAAATTCACGGTCGTTCCTATGGGATCTGCTCTGTAACTTAATTGAAAATATTTTTTTACTGTTGGGAAACTTTCTAACCAGAAAGTTTTGTAATTATTTGATTTTAATGCAAGTTTTGTTTCGTTTTTGAACTTACGAACAGAATCGGTTTGAATAATCGATTAGTACTTATGAAATGATCCGCTTGAACGGGCTTACGTTGCTGCCACTTTTGTACTTTTCGAGAGAAGAAAAACGAGCTATACGTTTTATTATTATTCCTGTTATTACGATTATTTTAATTCGTTTGTCTTTCCTGTAAACGTCAGTATTGTCTCGAAGGCTTATCGAGTCACTCCACTCAATGTTCCCAGACATATTCTTTAACTATTAACTCGAAGGATCATTTATCGTTGTTATAAACGTACATCGAACTTTATTATTTTTTTTATATGCCTTTACACGGTTCTGTGTGTGAAAATGTGATGAGTACGTGCGTGAGAGTCTGTGAGAAATGATCATGTCTTTTTAAAACCAGGGAGTTGGTTGATCGTGGAATTTTTCGATTTATTATTATTCGTACTCGAAGCTCATAGATATTTATTTCATTTTTCCTTTTTGCCACTCTCCCTCTTTTTCTCGATGTGTTTTTTGGGCCCTGAGCCTTCGTTTTTTTTAATTTTTTTTTATTTAACGTCTACAAAAAGTTGCAAACTGTTTATAAATATGCGTATTGGAAAAAAATGAATAAGAAAAAATACATCGTATACGAGAAAGGATTTTTAGACACAGAGAGCGCCGAATTAATTCAAAAACACGGTATCATCGTCCATACCAGTGACACGATCGAATTCTCCATTATTTTCCTCGAAATCGTGTCACGAACGTTCGGTAGATTATATTCATGTGTATTCCCATACATATGTATATATAGATTAATCATTAAGGGTATTAATCGGTCGCGAAAGTTGGTCACGAAGACGAGATTTGAGGGACGAGTTGGCGCGACCGATTTTTCTAACCTCACAAACGAGCCTCTCGGGCTCAATGACGAATGCCTCGTATTGTAACATACGACGTAATATTATTGTAATTGTGAATAAACGAAGAAAATATGCTTCTAGAAAATATATCGTGGATATTGAATTATTTCGACGAGAATCGTCGTCCCTGGATAACGATGAACTCAATCAACCTGGCGTAATAATAATTCAGAACGAGACGACGAAATATATCGATTAAAAGATCGCAAATCGACGACCCCCGATCCAAAATCACCCACTCAAATGACGACAGGAATATTTTTACGTAGTGTTTTTGCAGCTCACACGTTTATAGCATTCAAAAGCGAACTACATGATTGTCGGTTCACCGTTATAATGACACGTTGATTTTGAAATAATATTAAAAAACACGTTGCGAGTGCCAAGTACGTTATTTTAGTGACGCAGTAAGCGCGAGATTTCGTATTTTTAACGCTTGTGTTTTTCTTGTTTATTTTAATTGATTATTGAAAAATTATTATTTCATTGTTTTCTTACATTTTTATTGTTATTTATCGTTATTTTTTCATGCGTTGAGATAAAAAAAAACTATAAAGAAAGTACATAATCGATTACGAGTTTGCAGTTTGCATGAACACTAATTACTATTATAACATCGTTTGCGTGTACAGAGGGAAAACGAACATTTTGACATTTTCCAACAGAAATTTCGTCGATCCGAGTAAAAAATCGTTTCAATTTTCTTTAATGTCTTTTTTTCATTCGCTTTTTTTTGCATGGATCAACAAAATCGTTGGGCAACATACAAATGTTTGTCTATCTCGTTGTGTTTTATATTTCGTACACGATTATGCATATTTTCGAATAAAACGCCAGCCAAGAACCCGCCCGAAAGTTTGTGTAGCATGATCGCCAAAATGTAATATTATAAATTTACAAAAAAAAAGAAAGAAAAAAACCGATAAAATTGAGTGAGCGTGTGTGTCGTCGTATTTTTCCTAATTTTCTTATTATTATATTCTCTTTCCTCTTGTCTCTATGAATCTCCTAGACTCTCGATGTTGTTTGAACTCATTGTGACGCTGTTTTTACAAATGATTTTCTTTCCACCAGAGAAAAAAAGAAAAATTGATGCAAAAAAAGCAGAGTGTGACGTACGAGTGACGCGGAGTGAGTGAATATTTTTCCAATATAAACATTTCTTTAAATTCGTATGTACATACTTTTTTTTATGTGTCTCTTTAAAAGTTGGGAGATTACGAATTTCTAGGCTGCTACTATGTTAGGTGAAAGGGAGATGCGATAGTAGCATTCAGGAGTAAGCAGAATATTTGAGGGTTGAGGGAAAGGGTGAGAAGATCGAAAGACAAGGAGAGAAACCCCTTGAGATATTTCTCTGGGAGCCTCTCCCTCTCCCTCTCTCTCTCTCTCTCTCTTTCTCTCTCTCTCTGGCCCTTTCTGCTCTCTCGTTCTGTCATTTCAATGAAGGAGAAAAAAAAAAGAATCGTACGCAGAGTGAGAGGCAAGCCGAAAAAAGAAAGCAATGAAAAATCTGCATGATTGTTTATTTGATTTAGATTCACGTACATTGGTCATCGAACAACCGTCGCATTCGTGCAAACTCTGCGGTAAATCATTTTGGAATCGGGACTCAATGTATAAACACATGAACATGCATAAGGGAACGACACAGTGTCCTGTATGTCACAAAGTACTGAGCCGTACGACGCACATGAAGCGTCATTTAAAGAACCGTCACGGCTGGTTGGGATTCGGAAATATAACGACAGAAAATCTTCGAAATCCGACCCAATTATTGGCCAATGTGACAGGGGCAACGCCAACGACGACGACGTCCAGCGGTGCAACAACAACGATAGCGCAACAGCACTCCAACACAAACAATACGACATCATCGAGCGTCGATCCGAGTGCCCCAACATTTACAACAATACGGATTAGAGAGAGCAGCGTCGAGAGAATCACCTCTAGTCCTATTCCTTAGTGTGAATTAACAGCCAAAGAAAAACGATAAACCATTTTAGTGATTAATTCAAAGTCAACAACAAACTAATCATTTACAAAGATATACGCCGTATGACATCTTGCCTGACTTTTTTTTTCTCAGTTAAAAACTGAAAACAGAAAAGCAAAGAAAAAAAAAACTAAAAAAAATTGAAAAAAAAAAAAAAAACACAGCAATAATAAAAAAAAAAAAAAAAAAAAAAAAACAAAACAAATATAAAAAAAAAAAAATATTATAAAATGTTTTTGATTTTATATATATATATATATATAATTCTATATGGACGTGTGTGTGTGTGTGTGTGTGTGCGTGTGTGCGAGTGTGTGTATATATATTAAATAGGGAATATGTGTACCGTTACACAACAGATAAAAAATATGACACACACGACGAAAATTTGCCACACTTCACATACAACAGACTTCTTATGGGTTTTGTTATGATTTCTTATTGTTTTTATTTGTTTTGCCCTTTCGACGTCAATCAAAGACCACGCGATCGGTACAGAACGATTTCGGGTATCTAGTCACTTTATTTCTCGGTACTTAATGTAGTCTAAGGAGGAATGTGCATTTTTCCAACGAAAAGAAGAAAAAAAACGAATCGTTCATTTATTCGTTTCGTTTCGTATAGAATATCCTTAATCGACGCTTCGATTATTTGGATCGTTTTGATACAAGAGTCCCGACTAGTCCTGGAAACTGCCAATATCGATTGTGACTCTCGATCAATCGCTTGGAAAAGCCCAATCGCAATTTTTGGTTTTTTATCGATTGTTTTTTAATACTGATTCTTGACGTGTCGACTGTGCTCATCGATTCTCATCGAGAGGCATTTATGTTTGTAGCCTTAAACATAACTCTTACTTTTATGCTCGAGAAAACTCTCGATCGATCTTGCCAAATTTTTTAGTCAAATAAAACACAGAGATGTAGAAAGGACTTTGCCTACGAAGTCTCGAGGAACACGACTATGATATTCTCACGTATACTCAATTTATATTTTATTGTGTAATTCTTACGAGCTCACAAACTTGCCAAAAAATATACGATAGTTTTTTTTGTTTCAATCGATGATAAAAAATTATCGTTTCCTCCACAGGAGGACAAAACTTGCCTGAATCTTTTTTGTATTCTGATGTCGTGAATTTGTTCCCTTTTTTTCACGTTATCGCCATTTGTTTGTTGCCATTGGATTTGATTATTTTTTGTTTGTTTATTGTTTTGATGGTGGAAGGACGAAGTGAGAGCGTCGTCGAGTAAACGAGAGCGTTGCTCCGATTTTAATATTACGTGCAATTTTTATTTAAGACACAACGTGGCAATTGACAGATGTTTTTTTTCTGCTCTGTCTCAATCGTAGCATGAGTCCCTTACGAATCACTCGATGTGTGTGAAAAGCAAAAATCACCAAAGCCTAGTTTGTAATTCGATCCTAAGATAGATTTTTTGGTGTAAATTCCATTTGGCTACTAAAAAACCCGAAAAAAAGGAACGTAGCCAATGGAGAACTACGGAAAATGCAATTCACAGCGTTTCGATCGCTCCCCCATAACATATTTATAAATATTTGCATTTTATTTTATAGAGCGAAAGATTTTTCCTAGCCATATAATTATCGGAGCAAAATATTTATTATTTTTTACGAAGTTGCC
The DNA here is from genome assembly GCA_030522525.1 of Campopleginae sp. 14b. Classification (NCBI taxonomy): domain Eukaryota; kingdom Metazoa; phylum Arthropoda; class Insecta; order Hymenoptera; family Ichneumonidae; species Campopleginae sp. 14b. The sequence continues at coordinate 5,189 of JAPYYS010000352.1, forward strand.
TACCGCTTTGTCGTTTCCTACGAGTTGAGAACGTACCAAAGAGCTATGAATACTTTTCATAACTTCTGTACGAAGCCTGGGCTGATCGAGTACGCGATGTCAATTCGTTGTTAAAAGGAAAAACGCAGAAAAACAATGTCGAGAAAAAACCAAACGAATTTGCACATTCCTCGAAAAGAAAAAAAAACGAAACACGATACAAAATAAGTACAAGATTGCCAATTATTAGTTTAATATCGATACCATAAAAAAAAACAACATATTTCTTTAGTTAATTATTTATGGAAAGAAAAGAAAAAAATCAACGAGATGATACATCTATATAATATATGGTATTACGTAACCCTATGTTCGGCTTATATAGCAGGCAAATAATGTAAGTCAACATCTGTGTGAATAAAGTTTTGAAAAATCAAATTAATCAACAAAACGGAAAAAAACGAAACAAACATTAATCCTCTCCTTTATTGGCAGCGAACGAAATCGTCGCGTCGATTTAAAACTTTTTTTTCTCTCTTAATCTTCGGCTTTGAAGTTACAGTTATTTCGCGAACATCGTTGGATGTTTTTGATCGTTGCAAAAGCAAAAAGCGTTCAATACACTGCACACAAATTTTCTTAGACTAAGGTGATGGTAGATTTTAAGGAACTCATACCTCGGAATAACTTTCTAACTTTGAATATATTGACAAAAATATATTATGGAAAATTCTCATGTGTATATATATATATATGTGTATGTAAATATTCATATATATGTATATTCCGTCATATTTGATGTCGAATCGCATGATTTCGTGAGCATTGTTCATCGGCACATCGCTCTGCACGATTACAAAGAAACACACACTGAATTACGATATCCTCGGGTCTCTTATTCAGTCGGTAAATCACTCGAAATTCTGTATAAAGAGAATTAGGATCTTGAAAAGCAAAAAAAAACATAAACGAAGCGATCTTATGAGAATAATTCGATTTTGAAAAGTGAATATTGTAAATCGGTTTATTTGAAATGTTTTGGATTGGAGAATGAGCCAAACTCAGGCCACGAGGGATATCGTAATGCCCCAAGAACCAAAGCCACCAACCGCTGAATGCTCCAAAGTGATAAAATCATGAGTACGAAAATAGAAAAATGACACGAAGCCAGAGAGATTTTCCGAACAATTGAAAATGCGAGCAATGCTGAAGAAAAAAAAGGTTGAATCCTCGATAAATTGATAGAGAAAAATTGCACGAAATATTGAAAAAATGTGTATGTGTATATCGAAATGTGCCAAAGTATGAGCCAGATTAATGGACACGAGGAAAAAGTCTCGTTGACAGAGCCAAGAAATTTGCTTAATTCCCATTTGGCATTTGAATCGTTAGAAAATCTTTAGCAGTCACGAATTAATTGATTTGAAATTTTTATTCCATTAATTATTTTCTTTTCGTTTTATTTCGTTTGATCACTTGGTTCTTTTTTTTTTTTTGTAATGAGGAATCGGGGTCACACGAGGCTGTTGATGTGTTGCAGGGGGGGTGGGACGAAAACGGAAGCATGTTGGCGATACAACTGGTCAGGTGGTGATGCAGGGTCCAGGGCGTTTTTCGTGCAGTATCTGCGGAAGTGTTTACAAGCACCTAGCTTCGCTGACCCAGCACCTCGAAGTGCATCGCAACCAGACAACCTGCATCCTATGTCACACCACGCTCAGTCGTAGAACCGACCTGCGTCGTCATATGCGATTAAAACATAATATGCAATGGCAAAAGACGATCCAGAGGCACCGAACTCCCAAAAAAGAATTGAATTCTTAAATCGAGAGACCTGCCGAGAATGCTTCGTCACCATACGCGCGGACAATGCGAGAAAAAGGAAAAAAATTAAAGAACCGATAAGAACAAATCTCACCCAAGTGTAAACCCGAAAGAAAAACAAAAAAATCAGGCTCGCCAAGCCAAAGCAGACACGTCCCCGAATTTTCACACACCCGTACACAAAAATAGATAATTAAAAAAAATGACGGACTACGAAAAAACAACACATCCAGAAACACGGAAAAAGGCACTTAATTTCGCACGCGCTCACCCGAACCACAATTTTAGAACACGATAATTTTCAACTTAAAAGAATTTCATTAAATCGAAAAAACAACCAGCAGACGAAAATTGTTGAGCCGTGAGAGAAAACCCTTAAAATTAATAGTGAGCTTCAGCATATTTTTATGAGATAACATATAGATATAAATATACGCTCGTAACATTGAAAAATCGTGGTAAAAATTGTTGTTCATATATAAATATATTTTGTTTTCATCTTTGTTGTTTATTTTTTTTCTTTCGTTCTAAGGTCACTATTGATTTTCATGCCTAGTAATCGATGTATACTGTATAGTTAGGTCAAGCGAAATACACGAGAATGCGGAATGGCGATACGTAAACAAACGTTGAGAAACTTCCCGGAGAAAAGAAAACAGTGAGAGGAATAAAAATCGAAAGGAAATCGTAGCTGCACATATTCTAGTCATGGGTCCTACAGTATTTTGCAATATTTTCGACAATTGCGAATGTTCCATGATAATTACTTCGTTACCGTTATCACTGCGAAATACAAAATATAATCATGTAAGAATCACGATTCTTGTATACATAAATGTATGATGAATATGACTGTATATACACGAAAGAAAAAAAAAAGAAATAACAGCAGGAATGAATCGCAGAATCTCTTAGTCCGTCCATGCATTGCAAAAAATAAAATAGACCCTTAACAGGAAAGACGATTGTCCTTTTAATTTCAAGTTATTCTGCGATCGTTGACGCTGGTGACATTTTTTCATTAAGGTTTTAACTTTTCTCAAAAATTCAGCCAGCCGCCATCTTTTTTCTAACTTTTTGATAAGAATTATCACTCCTTTGTATCGCGATAATGCTCGTCATAATATTTCTTACTCTCCACTTTCCATTGCGTTACAAATTCCACGCAAATTGCTACGCAGCTTCGTTTTTCTACCCCGCGGAATCACATTCAGGCCCGTGATATTCTTTCCCATGTGACCAGAATCATATTTTTCGTTTTATCGTGGAGAACACGTTCTTTGTTGTTTCCAAAATGTATTCTATCCCAGCCAAACATATGTCAAAGCATTTGCCAGATATTTGTATAATTGAATCGATAGGAGGCCCTTAACGATTATAAATGTACACGAGATACTAGTTGTCATAAAAAACGATGCGAAAGCGTCGAGTTTCGCGACTGCTGAGTTCACGAGTTTCAACGACCCAAGCGTAGATCCCTGTTACAAATATCACAATAACGAAAAAAAAATGAAAAAATGTCGTACGATTCCAAACAGTGAAAAATAGTTTGCGGGCCGGTTGATTAGTCACGACAACAAAACGATAGTTGCAAGTGTATAGCGCTGGTCAAGATTTAACTCTGAATGCAAATGAAGCATCGATCGTTATTCGTCTCGTGAACAGAGGTAGTTTCTCCAACAGTCACAAGTGGCTCTACCTTAACGTCACGCACAGTCTCGAATACGAGTACAAATTCCTATTTTCAGACCAAAAATGAACAAATAAAAAGGAATAAAAATGTTACGATTTTATAAAACGTGATTAATTTACGAAAAATGCTTCTCCTCGGCAAGAGGAACGTAAATTAAAGTTATTTAAGGCAAAAATGTATTTTAGAACATTATAGACATTGTATGTACCAAGAAATGTGTATATATATATACATCACTATGTATATGTATATATATGCGAGATGAGAAAATTAAGTACAATATATAGAAGAAAAAGGAGAAAAAAAGAGTCGTGCTTCGCTTTGTTTCAGCAGTGTCAATAAAATAATGTCAATGTGGTAAAAACATCGTTTTCTTCTTTTTCAACGAGCTATTATTTTCAATGGACTCTCTAACTTATAAATACCTTAATGATAAAATTTATGGTCGCAGCAATGGCATTCGGTTTACGGTTTAAGTCTCGGATATAAAAAATGATCTGTAACTATGTAAACAATGTGAGAAAAAAAAAATCTAAAGAATTACGCAAAAACACACTCCCCGGTACATTTTGAGACATAAATTTGTAGAGCCTGCGAAGCAGCCTCCGAACTTTGAGCATCCGACAGTGGAACGCCTTAACAATGAACACCTGGACTCGGTCTACCAGCTGCCAGGTGGATATCGTCCTCCGAGCTTGTCCTGCATACGATGTGGCGTTACGTTCACCACCCAACATGCTCTCTTACGACACATCGCATCGAAACACGAGTCAACGCCTCACGATGCTGCTTATTGCGAAATTTGCTTACGATCCTTCAAAACCAAATGGAGCTTGGCTACGCACAACAGTCGATATCATAGATCGTGAATGAAATTCATTCGTCAAATTTTAGGTAAATCCTTTGTTGTCCTTTCCAATCGATTTTCGTGTCATTTTTTCAAGCAAGTTTCCACATTTTTCTCGTAAAATCACGTTGTAGTGGTTTTTTTTTTAAATAATCGACGATTTATTGAAAAGGAAAGTCATTTTTGACTAACAAAATAGTACAAAGACGATGCATTCAGCAAAATGTGAAAAAACAACTCTGCTAAACAACTCAAGAGTATGCACGTCGATTTTCTTTTCGAATCGACAAAAATGTCCATTTCAGTGGCACTTTTTGGTAGCAACTCATTGAATTTTCGTCTGTTAGCTCAACACTCGAAAATTGATCTTTCAATTTGCTCTGATTATTTTTAAGAATTTTTTTACACGACCATCGATTTTTTTAATTAGTAACGTACCGGCTTGCTCGAGATAACTTTGTTACGAATAATTGTACGCTGGAACAGGTTCGTTTAAAAAATTGAAAAGCTTGTCAGGAACGTTCACAAGTTTTGGTAAGTTAATAGACGAGTTTATGATGTTCTTTGATCGTATTCGTTTTTATTGCGTTAATTTACCTTCGTTCGAATAAGTGTATAATAATTAATGACCTTCAACATTATTTATGTGACTTGCGATGAATGATTATCAATTCAAAAATAAAAAATAAAAGCGTTGAAGATTTATTAAGCTTTGTCGTGAAACGTTGTATTCTACAATTGAATTATTTTATTTTATTATAGTGTTCAGTGAAATACAAATTAACTCGCGTTGGATACGAGCTCTTTGACCATTTAATGGGTTCACCCAGAACGTCAACAATCCTGAAGCAACAGGACATTTCATTCCATCCTTCCATCTTCTTTTGTTGTCGCTCATCCAAATTTCATAATATCCTTAAGTCAGCGAGGAATGTTGTACTACAGCCCACCTCGGAGCGCTAGCACCAAGTGAAGCACCGAGCCTCCTTGAACTTTGTAATCTTGAGCCGTTTTCTCGTCGTTCCTGAATTTACGACCAAAAGGTAATGTATGCACAATCATTTTTATAAAAATTCACTCAAAATCATTTTTCAAGGTCATTCGTTCCACCACAAAAAGGTTATGTCAGAGTGCACAGGTCAATGGCAAAAAAGCGCTGACAGGGGCTATTTGCAATTGATAAAATAAAAAGAGATAAAATATAAATATAACATGTGTGGGATGAATATTCAATTTTTTCAAGGACAGAAGGAAATTATTTATAGCTTTAATATCAATTGACCAATGGAGATTCAATCGTTTTTTTCTTTTAATCTAACGAAAAAGACTTTTTTTTGCCCTGTCGAAGTGTTTCGACAATTTTTAGGTTATGTCTTACGATACTTTTTTTTTGAGCCAGTAATGTTGATGGGAGTTGGCGAAGGAGTTCGAATTTGCTGTTATGAGGTTCGAGGGTTAATGTATGATCCATTGAGTTGGAATGAATTTTAACTTACATTTGTTTACCGGAGAAAATTAATCTCTGTTGTTGCGGCGGAATTCCCTCCTTTTCTTCAACTCTTTCTTTGATCCTTTCTACTTTGTCTGTGGGCTCAATGTCAATCTCAATCTACGAAGAACCCGAAAAATCCAATGATATAGCAAATTTGATTTTCACATATATGCAGGCACGAAAAATGCCGGCTTATTCTTAAGATACTTTTCGATCATGACGATGATACTTGCCTCTTTACCCGTCAGCGTCTGAAAAATAAGAAAAACCAACGGATTAATTGAATAAGTTTCGTCATTTTTTAAACATCTTGTTTACAGACTCGCAACTGTCAAAATTCGTTACCTTCACTTTGATCAACATCTTTGTACAATTTTTGGTTAATGTTTAGACTAATTGCACACCGACGACGAGCTGTCGAATTTCGGACGCACACGACTCCTAAGTTGTCTCTATTTCCGCGAATTACACATCCCCTATAGAAATTTTCGTCAGCTTGAGATCTCCACTAGAGCCATCTGCTCAGCAATGAAACAAACTTCCAGCGGTATTCCGAGTCCGTTCATATTACTTCCGGCTTTACCGGCATTCAAATTTTCGAGTGCAATCAATACAATCATTTTCAGAGTACGAATCGTTAAAGCAGAGACAAAATAATTTAAAAATTAACGACTATAAATCTTTTTATCACAAAAAAATATGACATCGGCGATCGATCGATAAATTCGTGGAAAGGCCTGTGATGCAATGAAACAGACTCATTTTTTAAGGGATTTGCCTGTTGTTCGGCATAATCAGAAAAACAGTGAAAAAACTCGATTCCAAATAATGTTTAGTGCAAAAACATTGATAAAACTATGCCCTGAAATAAAAAGTGTTTAAAATAACACCCTCGTTGGTTTATCCTCCCCCGTAAGAATTGCTCTACTCCGAACCTGCTAACAATTATTAGTCATGTAGAGGATAATAAGAAGGAAAAAGACTGGGATTAAAAATGTTATAAATTTATTGTATTTGCATAAAATAAAATAATGACTCGTCGATGGTACATAGGGATTCTTAGTAGGTACTGAAATGAATGAAGGGTATTGAATCGGTGGATTGAGCAGTGAAATGTTGAGAAATGAATCGAGGAACCAAGGATTTCATCCCATTTTCAATTTTTCCTCTTGGGCGAGTAACTGGCTTTTGATTTTTTGCAATAGTTCTTTTTTCACAGAGTCCGGAACAAGGCTCCTCGCCCTGCTTATGACCATTGACAACAATGTGTCGTACGGAATGTCCAGGCCATGCTCTTTGATCAATTCTTTGCACGTTATCTTCACTTGATCGCGCCATCCACACTCGATGAGTCTCCGACGCAGTAATTCTTTTAATCTACGATTGTTGTCGAAATCAAAGAAAAAGATGCAAATTGGAATTTTGTAATTTTCTGTTTTTTCGTTGGGCGGGTGACAAAACTTACCCATCACGATCGCCCACCATGACCAAACGCTGATGAGCCGCAGTGTTCATTTGCGATAATTTAATTACAAACAACTAATTAACAACAATTTGCGATGTACGGACCAATTTCGCTGTCCACTACACCGGATTTTCTTTTCTGACGCCGTGATGCTGCGAGCCACGAGCAAAAACAGCTGATCGCTTCGATCGAGGAGGTAAGAAATTGCTCTATCGATTATCCACCAGTCTCGCGTCGATAATTTCTGTTTTTTTTTATCGACCGCGTGAATCTTTACTACGTTGTCCGATCGAGAGATGGCGCTCAATGTCTGCCTAAGCTCCGTGCGCACGAGCCTGCGTAAGAGTATTTTTACGTAGTCCACACTGGCAGTGCGCACAACAGGTGGGTTTCCTTTGTTAGCAGCGCCCGATACGGTCCCGTTCGTTTTTCACGGAATTTTTCCCTCGTCTGTCAAGGACGTAAATACCTTTACCACTCGATATGAAAATTCACAAGTGTCTGATAAATTTTTGAATTGTTTACTTTATTAAAACATAAAGATTAAACGGTAATTCGTACGGATCGATCGTATAAAATGTCGGTGAATAATACAAGTAACATTATTTTACGAGAAGAAAAATCAAGTGCCCACTATCCCGGAGCTACGGTGTCGATATAAATAAAATACATAACAAAGAGGCGTGTCAAATAATCAGGTATTTATGAGATTTTTTGGGATTCGATTTTAGTCTCCTCGATCTTGAGAACTTGTAATTTCGTGGCGATTGCACCTGCGGTTTTTTCAAGCACGTCGCCGTTCGTCGATGCTGTCAAGCATTTCGTAGCCTCTAGAATCTCGGCAGTCTGACTCGTGATTTCGGCCCACGCGTACTCTATGTCTTCTTGTTGACAATAACGACTACATATGACGAAACGAATTATCAATTTGTCCCCAAACGTCGCAACTATGACGTATATATGTTTTCGGGCCATCAGACGCTCGACCAGCTGTTTCGTCAAGCTGTTATCACCCTGCATGAAAAAATAACGGAAAAAAATTTACAGATCGATGAAAATGATGAAAAAAGAAAAATTTCAGTAACAATGACCTTGATTCTGAAGCAAACGAGAGCCATAGAAGGCTCGGCCACAATCTCGAATCTGTCGTCGGCTCTGACCAATTCTGCGAACTTGCTAGCGAGTCCAATCGAGTCTCTTATGTGCTTTTGCATTCCTTCGATTCCGTAAAGACGCATTACGAACCAGAGTTTCAAAGCACGGAAACGACGACCCAGGGCTATTTGCCAATGCTAGAAAATCGAAAATCGAACAAATCAGTTTTTGAGGTTAGAGTTTCGGAATTCGAGAAACCTGCGTTATTCTTTCTCTTCTGTTTACCCTATAATCTGGTGCGAGCCCTTGTCTGTCGTGAGCCAAGTAAATTCGATCAACGTTGAAAGCGTCGATTAGCCAACTCGCATCTTTCACCCTGCATTAATAAACCACGTTATTGAGCCCAATATTCAGTTTTCGCCGTCGAAAAAATTCCCATACCGAAATTCTTCGATTTGAATAAAATTTCGAATACACGAAAAATAGAGAATGGAAGAAAATGAAATGATGATTGTGTTTATTATTTTTCCCCGTAACTTTTAATTTTAAAGACGATTCGAGAAGGAAAATCTAAAAATTGCGGTCACGTAATTCATGAGAAAATAAAATTTGGAAAAATGTATTTCGTTCGTCGAGAATTCGAGAGTCGCGTCTTTATTTTAAATTCTTCAGTGATAATTTTTTTATTCAATTTGTCTTCATGTCTGGATAATTTTTGATTATCAATGATTGTTGGAAAATGTTACGTACCACATTGCTGAACAATCGAAATTGACGAGAAGCCATTTGTGAAGGTTAAAGTTAAAAGAATCAGCGTAATTAACTCCAGCCATAAGATATCGATATTCAGGACATACGAAGGCTGCGCCTAACGTTCCGGAAGAAAAATATTGTTAATTGCAACTTAATAACACGTCGCATACGTCCAATAAAGTCTTTATTCGTTTCCTCTCTCTTTCTTGGCTTTTTTTTCTTTTCATTGTTATTATTAACTCCATGAGAGGAATTTACCTGCGTATGCGGCGTCGATGTGGAGCCACAAATGATGGTCGTTGCAAATGGGTCCGAGTTCCGTTAGATTATCGAAAGCACAAGTTCCCGTTGTTCCGAGAGTCGCTACCACGTAAAATGGGATAAGACCATTTTTCTCGTCGTTCTCAATCGCTTCCAACAACGTCGAACTACGTAGACTACAATTTTCAGTTGGTAATAATCTCATGCGTACAGAACCCAATAACCCGGCTTTCTCGACAGATGAATTCGACTGATCTGTACAAACATCGCCAAGTTTTTAATTAACCAATTAATTCATTAATTCGTCTCGATATTTGAATTTTTTTATAAATCATTGAAAAAAAAAATTAGTAACATTGAAATAATTTTTCAAAGGGTCAAAAAAATACGAAAAAATTAATTTTTCATTCATGGATTTCTTTTCAACGATTTGAGTGCAAAAGATTAATTGCTGTGGATTCTGAAGAGATATTTTCGGCAAAAATGAATTATACATCGCTGCAACGAAATAAATTCGTTTACCGGAACTGTAAGCGACGAGTTTCGTTTTAATGACATTTTCGTCCATTTCTGGATGCAATTTTTTCATCCGACGTGTAGTTCGTTCCTTGGCGGCTAAGAGGCCAATGAAGGTCGATTCGCTCGCGGATCCCTAAAGGGAAATGAAAATCTCTATTATTTGTAAATCGCTCGTAATTTGAAAAGTTTTTGCTTCCAATTTTCGTTCTAACGCTTTTTTTTCTATTCGACATTCCTTCAAATTCTCAGATGAATAAATTAACATATCTTTGAATTCCTCTGTTCAAAACCTGTTGCGGTATTTTTCATTAGCATTATTCGAATTTTATTGCTGTACCTGAATTACTCCGCCACCTGGACCTTCATCGCTGCTTAAAAATTCTTTGGGCAACCCGATCATTTTACCGATCCAATTCATAGTTATGACCTCGAGCTCGGTACACGCTGGAGATGCGATCCACGAAAAACCTACCGATCCTATTGCTGAACTTAACATTTCACCCACTATCGCTGGATACGAATTTGCACTCGGATAATACGCGTGGAAATGCGGAGAATTCCAATGCGTTACCTGAGTGAATGAAAAAATATCCATTTTAAATTATTATCACAAACATTTACCGATTACTCACTTAATGAGATTTTGATAATTAATTAATTTCATAAAATACGAAATGCATACATATTATGATCCCATAATATGTATGAACGACAGAAAGAATTAATAAATCCTATGGACGGATCACGTACAGATCATCATTCCGAAAAACTCTTTTCCCGTAAAAATAAACGAAAAATTAAAAATTATATTTTCTAGGAAATAAAAAAAATGAATGAGGAGGAAAATGCCATTTTGCGAATGCAACAATTTTGAACGTACACTTGAACTCAAAAAAGAACTTTTTTGTTCTTTCGAATTGTCGAAAAAAAAAAAAAATTGAAAATTGTAGTTTCCGATCGTGGCAGCGAGATTTTATCGAAATTGACGATGACACTTGAAAATTTAGCATTTTTGGGTCCAAGGATTAGAACATCCCTGATAATTATGAGATTTGAATGAATCTTGACCACTCAGTCAATTATAAACAGCAGGAAAAAAAATAATCGTTCTTACTGAAGAAGTAAAAATCTTGAAGATTTCGTGAAGAGCAAATGGTCGATTTTTCTCGTAAATATGAATGAGAAAACGAAGGTAAATATTTCTGGGTAATGGGGAATGAGTGCTGATTTTTCTTATTGTCAAAAAAGGTTTTGTCACTTACTCCCGGCATTATAACTCTCTCAACGTCCTGAAGGACTTCTTGCCAGGTTTCGCCTTTTTCGGGGGCCTCCTTAGGCACAAGTTTGCTGAGATATCCCGGTTCGACGCTGGGCAAGACATCTCGATCGCGAAGTCCTTCGTTCAATTCGATGATGTAATCAACTGCGGCTTTGCCGAAATCCGCAAACCCCTTGCTGTCCATTCTTAACGTTGGTTTTCGTAGTTTTATCTTTTTTGAGCGAAAAAAAGGGTAATTACTGGTCACGAACTGAACACCGAACGACACTCGAAACGTTGTCACATAATCACTAAATATCGATACTTTTATTAACCAACCAATCGAGTAATCGTAGGGAATAATTAGTACCAAGATTCTGGCTGGTGGATGTTTATTTCCGTAATAACAGTGTGAGTTTTTTTTCTAACCAATTTACGGGAGAGCAGTGAAATCTTCACTCTCCTCGTGGCTCGATACTCGTGCTACTAAGAGGAGCCTGCGGACTCCACCAACATTTAAGACTTTCTGAACCGACCAAAAACTTTCACTGTTCGCTTTCTCCGGATTTATTAAAAAATCAAGCTAGGGCATCGCGTGTTCGCGTTCATTATCTATCCGACACGCAACATCCATCTCTTCATTCTTTCCGGCTCATCTTCCCGTTTTGTTCCGTCATTTTTCATTGACAAAAAGAAAGGCACTGTTCCGATTTCTAATCAAAACAATTCATTGATCTAGTTTTTTCTGAGCGTTCAGAATGTTTGTGAGAATTCATTGACCTTGACTTTTTTTTTATTTTATTATTATTTTTTTTTTCGAAAATGGAATTTGTTGAATTTCTAAGTTTTTGCGTTTGGATTCGTTATCACTCCACTGGACCGAAGTAATTAGATCTGTATTCTGAGAGCACTGAGATGATTTCGCATCGTAAAGTTCGAAAAAAAATTTCAACGCTAGTTTTTTCAATTTTCTTTACGTTGAAACTTTCATATCCTGAGGATAATTCACGTTGGGATTTTCTATGCATTTGGCATAATTCGAAATAATTGAATTTGTAATCATCTCCGTTTCACTTATTCAATTTCCTCGAAACATTTATTTACGTTGATGGAAATCTCTGAATTTATTCCCGTTCGATGGAACTCTGGATTTTCATTAGAATTATGATTTTTTTAATTTGACTGCTAATCAACGAAGACGATCATCATTGGACGTGGTTTTTCGATGTTTGGAGAAAAACGATGCCGCTATGTCAAATATTCGAAAGTCAAAGTTGTTATTTGGATGGAAATTCTTGTGTTTGGATTAATGAGACTCCACAGACTTTCACATACCTTCAAGTTCTGTGGATGAGGACGATTTTTTTTCCTCTTTGAAAACGTAATTTGAATATTTATCGAGAGGCCTTTTGATATTGGCTTAAGAATCAAACGTACACTGTGTTACTTCGGAGTAACTCTTTCCTTTATATATCCTCGTGTCAGACTCCGAGTCTTGCAAACACAATTGATTTTCGTTCGACCGATACAAGACGGCTGAGATCGCGAACTAACTTTGTCCTTGATATTGTACGTCCACGCTATTTTTTGCTATTTTATTCGAGCAATGTACCAATCGATTTTCTACGCCACAAGTTTTGATGTTCCTTTAACTTTTTTTTCACAATTGGCTCGAGTCATCTTAGTGAGGACTTTTGGGACTTGGTGATTTATAAAGTACGAGTGGTGCCAAAACTCATTAAGCTTAAGGCGACCAATTACGATGGAGAATCGTCGGAGGGCTGAACAATGAATGGGCCATGGAAGTGAGTCGAGTTCAAGGAACAAAAAGGTCTCGAATCCCGATCCCTTTGATTTTTCTTCCCTGGAGTCTCTGCCATTTGATCTCGTTAATTTTTTGAGTACGATGGTCACGCATTCTCTTTCTTAATTCATGCAAATTTTATCGACGCATCAGATACACTTTTATATTTACAGCTCATTCGGTTGACTTATGAAGCGTTTTTCTAATCGCTATTTCGTTCCGATATTGCGGCTTTGTTGTTGGTTTTTTTTTGTTGTTACATAACGTTTGGTCTATGATTGAGAAAAATCTGTGTTCGATAGTTCGACTAATAGGAATGGCCTTGCTGTTTGCTAAATTTTCAAGTCGCGTATATAAACTGCCATGACCGTGAAGTACGGAAAAAAACAGTCGATAATTATAAACAATGTATCTGTTTCATGGAAAAAAAAACGTTCCACAATGAACGCAATCTATTTCTACGATTTTTTATCATTTTATCCAATTCCGGCAAGAGGATGAAAAGAAATAATGCCAAAATGTGATGCGATGTTAAAGTAACGATGAACTGAATCCGTTTATGATCATTTTGAAGTCGTTATTCGTCACCTCCATTGGACGACCCAGTAGAAAGGCGGGAAAACGTAGAAATGTGTCACATTCATCACAAGAATATTTCTGAAAATATTGAATTCACAACAGCTGTGCTGTTGGTTTCGTGATAAACCGAACGAGGTGACTTTTTACAAGTTTAACGACACCTGCGTGTGTTTTTCTATCGCTTCGAGTTATTCAGGAAGTTAGAGTTACGCTCACTGTCAAGGTCCGATCGCCTTCGATTATTCGCGTGGCAAACGTTTTTGATGATAATGCGTATGTTTGTTGTTATAAAGAAATGATGAAAGTTAATGTTTTCGATAATAGCAAAAGTAATTTCAAGCGGGCTCGTCCGGGATTTGAACCCGGGACCTCTCGCACCCGAAGCGAGAATCATACCCCTAGACCAACGAGCCGATTGACTAAAACACCTGACACACACGCTATAAATAAATTCACCTACACACACAAAATGAATCAACATGAATTCTCACTTGGGCTCATCTTGCTAACACTCGATATGATTAGAGCAGAAAATTTCCGGACCTGAAATGGAATCAAGGAATTTGGACTGAACTGTGCAGAAAACTGCGACGTAAGCGCCTTTGCGGATAACTTGATCGTCTACAAGGCAGACCAGGACGTCGACACGATCCGCAAATCACTGCAGAATAAAGTGAATATGATTAACAAATATATGTGCACCCAACGACACATTCAAAGGCATATCAAGATGCCCATGCTAACCAATCCTTGGCAACGAAATTTCTGATTGAGCAAAGTTTGAATGCGTGGAGTTCTAAAACAAAACAGGATGGTCATCAATGTGAGAGTTCATTCATCAGGTTACAAAGATCGCGATTATTATTAATCATATCGCGGAAAATTGAGTCCAACTTTATCTCGTTTGTCTGACACGTTGAGAGTGACGGTTCGGGTTTGGATGTCATTCGAGACTTATTGCATGGCCAAATAGGCTCCTTCCTCAGTTTTTCCTAGTTTAGACTTTCGCGTATATTGGTTTCGGCCGATCTCGTTACTATGAACCGATACTGCAAAAGTTTGCGGCTGCAGTTAGTTTTTAATCCTTGTGTAAGCTTTACGTGTTCGAGGTTCACGTTATGCTATTGCCTCGATCGTTTTTGGCTTCTTGGATGGTCAGGAGATGTAGAAATTTGGTTGCTATTTCCTCGTCGGCGAGTCTGTGAGCATAGAGAATCGGTGATTTGAAATTTTGTTTTTGTTTTTGGAGTTACTTCCATAAGATGCTCGCTAGTTGTCGCTCCATTAGTGGCGGTTGCTCGTTCCACAACGTCTGATTCTTCCTGCTGCGGACTCATGGTGTCAAAGATGCTCTCGAAAGTGTTGGATACCGCGGTTTCTGGTGTACCGGTCTTTTTCCCCTCCTGGGCCGGTCGGTAATCAGCCAGTTTGGGTACTTTTTCCTGTCACATATCTGACATATCCAAAACACCATAAATTGTATAATTGATGGGGAGATCTCAGCCTCGTCCATGGTATATCACTTGTTGCAATGAGAACAACAAGTTTCTGGATCAAAAAATTTTGCATCATTTTTCGGAAAAGTTCCCGAAACGCATTATTACCGGCCGATCTTTTGGGCGATTTGCCATTGTCCCTGCACGTCCAGGAGTCGCCCTACTCCGTTGCCGATATTATTGGGTCTCTTCTTTGTCCGAATCGCTCGTCAACGTACCGTGTCGTCGCACTTGAATGTTCATTTTTGTTGTTTCGAAATAGAGCATTCATATGTTGCAACTGGGCATTCTAAGAGATATTTAAAAGCTTTTCTTGTCACAGTTTAACTTGCTAAACGTGTCATTTTTATTGTCATCTGACCTTCTTGGTTTTGGGGATCACCGCGAATCGCTTTGTTTTGATCGTTGTAACTATTTCAGTATCGTTTGAATCGCTCATTCCCGAGTGCTGGTGTGACGGCATCTTGATGTTGACTTCGCAGTCGCCCTCAGGCAATTTACTCGTTGGCGGCGCGTTTTATTGACAGCGAAAAGAATGTAAGACGAACAATCCATCATTTATTTGTTGAGTCGTAACCAGCTGGGACAATTGTCGCTTAACAATTTTTCTTACTAAGGCTCGTTGGTCTAGGGGTATGATTCTCGCTTAGGGTGCGAGAGGTCCCGGGTTCAAATCCCGGACGAGCCCAATTTTTTTCTTTTTTTTTCTGTGTCATTTTGTCAGTTTCCCCGCTTCTGTTGATTGGAATTTCGATCTCTAAGATATTTATCTTTGCGACTACAATATTGATGCAATATTGAAGTGTTGTATTATGAGTTTTTTTTTTTTTTTACCTGTTATTATTCATTTTAATGACACGAGCCCATGCGCGTTACAAAATGCATAATTGTGAAATTATAATAAAAACGGTAGCGGTGAAGGCAAAGATTTTCATGGTCAAACGTGCAGAACAGATAACATTCTTTCCACGTTCATCGTTGTTGTTCGATACTTCGTGCTGCTGCTATCGCACCCATTTCATTCAACTTTCGTCTCATGTTTTACTCGAGCATCACCGATCAACGAGAATCAGATTTCCGTGACGTATCGTTTACATAATTGATAATTATTGCCTTGTCACTTATTGTGTAATGGACATCAGGTGTTTCCAGTAACCAGCTATGAGTTGTTCTTTATTCCGCAACCAGCCGTGTCTGCGTGCTTCGCCCCACAGCGCACCTAGTTGTGGATTGGAGGTACAGCTAGCTTCCTTCAAAAGGATTGTGAAAAATGTTCCATGACACACCGGGTAAGGTCCGTGACACACCAGTGTATGGGATTTTTATCCCATCACTCTCTACACTATCTCAGTATGTGGGAAATTGAAAATCCAACAATGAATGTGATTTTTCAGTTCGGATTCCCGAAACAAATAATTGAGATACACTACAGTTTATATTTTGATTCATGAGCTTCGTTCCTATGAGAAATGAAGGCACAAACATTACAAGGCAGTAGAGCCTCAAATGGGGTATCCCAATAACTATTCGTACCTTAGAATTCTTCTAAATTATTAGGTTCGTAGTAACATTTGGTGATAAAAAATTGCACAGGGCGAAGGGGGCTTCCCCAAATGGGAAAACCCCATTTTTTATTCTATATTCGGCTTACCTATCGAAAAAGTTAAAAAAATTCTTTTAAGTACTGAAATGTGATAATGGGGGTTCCCATGTGAGTATTTAAACTTTAAGTATAAGATGACTTGAAGTACGAAGAGGATTAAAAATGAAGGAATGCAGATATGAAGATGTGAACTCTGGTGGCTCAGCAACTATTGGAAAAAGGTTATGAATTCTATGTCGCGTGACTGATTGGCTGACTGACTGAGAGATAAGATCGCGAAATTTTTCACAGTTACTCCTTACCCCCGTCGTAGACGCTCACTAACGACGAATTTTATTCGTTCTCTATAATAAAAAAAACAATGTATCACTCGGAAACCATTCCTAACGACCCGACACTTTCTACCGGAATGTCTATAGGGTGCAGAGATCTCGACGAGACTGGTAAAGGTCTATAACGACGGACCCTTAACGAAATGACGTCACCGTATGCAGAGAATTAACTCTCAGTTTGTTCTTTGTATATGGTGACTGTTTACATCGACTCTCGCGTCCATTCGTTTTTGAAATGTAAACTTGTATTAATGGACGTTTGAAGACTGTATATTTCAACAGAAACTGACGAAATCAACAGTTAGGTCTGACTTTAGTCGAGTTGCATTTTGAATTTGATTTATTTTGATTCGTCAAATAAATACATCGAGTAACATGGATGATGATAATTTTCGTTGTTTATTTCTTTTCTGCGGGTTCCTCTCGACAGATATATGAAGAGATAGAGATAACGGTGACAACTAATTTAGTTCAAACGGAAAATTAACTTTTTTTTAGTCACTAGAATTTTTATAAGGCTCGCGGAGCGGACGTAAGTAGAATCTGTTTCGTCACTATACATCACGACTTATTTCGGCCAGATTCGATAACAGGGGGCGTAGCTCAGATGGTAGAGCGCTCGCTTAGCATGCGAGAGGTACCGGGATCGATACCCGGCGCCTCCAAAAATTTTTTTTTCCTCGAACTAGTATGAATACTTAATTAACTCAATTTTCTTACATTTCTAATCACTTATGACTGAAAGACCTTACAAAACCCTACGTTCTTTACGTTCTTACGTAAATGATCTCGTATCTCTTCGAATTTACATCAACATTCATTTTTTTATCATAAAAATATTGATAAGTTGAAGAACCAGAGCAACGCAATTGAAAGGTGGAGACATCGAGTAGACAAATAAACAGTTAATTATTTTCAAGGAGTGTGCGCGATTGAGAGCTTTTGGGTAGAAACAGAATTTCAGTTTTTTTTTGTTCGCAAAAGTCTGCAATGTTTTGTGTATGAAAAATATTGCGTTTTGAAATAGCGGTGAACACCGGCGCCGTGGCTTAGTTGGTTAAAGCGCCTGTCTAGTAAACAGGAGATCGAGGGTTCGAATCCCTCCGGGGCCTATCGTTCGTATTCAAACGTTAACGATATCTCTTTTTTTTCAATTTTTTGTTGAAGAAATAATTAGAGAAGACTTAGTTTGCTTCCTTCGATTTTTGGACCCCGAAGTATCCCACTTATCCATATAGTCGACTGCCGACATTGGCTGTGTCTGCACATTCAGCGGAAAAAAATGGGTAACTCGAATCCTAGACTTCAGCAAAAGGGACACTAAAGAAAATTGGAAATGTTCAAGGATACTTTTATCACCTCAGGCTGCGGTCATTGATTAAAAAAAACCAAACTACTGTTCGGTCTGTTCGTTCTCAGCTTGGAATTTTTTTTCGATCCTCACAAAAACTTTCTTCGAATCTGAAAAATGATTGAAAATGATAAAAAAATAAATCGTGTTTCATGGAAAAATCTCGTAACCCTGATCCGAACACCTCAGATATATCGTCGGGAGGCTCGTCGGGTGAAAGGATAGGAAGTTCTCGGTTATTCATCGAAGGCCATGCATTATAACTTATTTTCAATACAGTGACGAACGCGTGCGCGTGTCAATCACATAATCTGGCATAATTAACGGTAATAAAGAAAAATTAACATCTGGAATTGAATATTCGTTCTTGACATGATGATGGAATCTCGATCAACTTCGAGATTAATCTGTTCACATTTTTTACACGTCAGAATCAATCACATTCCGAACCAGAAATCATTCGATGAGCATTCGCTTAGAAAGCTAAAGTACATCGTTGTAAAATAATGTAACGAAAAAAAAGTAATTATTTATTTACTACTTAATTACGAAGAGGAACGATAATTATAATGAATAAGTGAGCAGTAGCCGAGTTCGTGTACTCGAAAATCGAAAAATTATTCGAGCGTCATTAATCGCGAATTCTCTGTATGAATATGGAAACAGCGACGACCATTTTCCTCATTTCTGATTCATCCGGCGTGTATGCACGAGAAATCCTCCATGAAAATGGCTAATTCTGTCTGTACAACTAGCCCGGAGAATTTCCAGCTATGTTCTCATCAATTAACTTTTCTCTTTGATGCCAAGATTTGCTTTGATAATTCATTTATTACGACTATCAAATATAATAACCGCTCATAACGGATATTCTGCCATCCCGATCACGCAATACTTACTGCAAATACAACGACTCTTCCCATCCTTTAGATTTTCCATAAACGTGTCTGCAGATTTTTACCGTCTTTCTCGTTTCATGCTAAATTGGTTATCCATCGAATCGATTTTTTATCGATCCATCCGACCTCGAATCCACTTTGATTTGAATCAGATTTCTTTTGAGAGTTTTCCTGGTTGATTCTCCATCTGCTCACGCTCCAAGGAGGGACAAACATCATTTCTATTCACACGTAACTTCTCAGAAAAATGTCTACGTCGTCCAAAACCGTTTGAATGTTCGTTCAGGAATTCTTTGAAAACCACTGCAAAAATGACTTTGAAAATGTCTGATTTCCGACTGAAAACTTAGCGAAAAGTAGATCTCCGCGTTCTCTGATTCTTTGGTAAACTTTTTGTGGATCGATGAGATCCTGCCACGAAGAAGAACCACAGAAATTGGTGGGCAAAACCACGGAAAGGTGTCAACGACCTCTCGTCACGGTTTGGCTCCTCCATAACCTTAAACTTGCGAAACAAGAGTCATAACTGAAAACTCGACAAAAAAGAATTCGGTAAAAAAAAAAAAAACAAAGGAAGGAAAGAAAAAAAACACTGCAGGCTGTTTTACAGGCCATAGTTTGGTTAAAGGACGAGCCTTTGGATAGGAGTGCGAGGGTCCATGGAGCCGAAAAAGTTCTGAGATAAATGAGCGACGAGAAAGAGAAAAAGCTGGGTTGCGATTGAGGGCTTGGGGGAGAGGATAAGGGGCAGAAATGAAGAGGAGCAGTTAAAAAAGTGGAGAGAGATTTTGCGATTGAAAAAAGGACAGTCCGTATACAGGCCTGGCTTCGTACATACACATCCATAATATGTATATATGACGACACATATATATGGGAATGTATGTACTCGTAAGATCGTATATGCGAGGTATGTGCATCGTTGGATACATAGATTCGTTTATATAGCCCGATATAGAGCAATGTATAGGCGACTTGGAGTTGAACACACAGTGATAGGTATCGCGAGGGTTGATGAGAAGACGGGAGGGTTGAGGGGGTTCGTTTACACCAGGGAAGAGTTTCCTTCCCGCCCTTCCTCATCGATTCATCCCTTCTTCCCATAGCATCGATTCTCCGTGTGTAAATATGTGTGTCCATGGTCCCCGAGAGCGTTGGCCACCCCCATGTCAGGCGCATCCACCACAGGGACTCGGCAATCGCACCCAAAGCACCCTCTCGTCCTTGCGGCTACGATATATGTCGGAACGTTCCTGATTCGCGAAAGGTCTTGAAGCGATGCTGCTTGGACCTTGAGCTCGTACCAATCGTGCCCTTTTTATTTTTCACCAACGATATAATACAGTCCCTTCCGTTTCCACTGGCAAGCAAACCACCCCAAGAAATTTACTTTCGCCAAGAGAGACGGAGATAGAAAAGTTACAAAAAGCTGGCAGCACAAAAATCGATGTTGGACGTTCATTGGGTAACACGAGCCGAATCTGCCGCCAGGATTGGACGGATTCGAGACCTGGGCGTGGCTTAAAGATGAGCTCTCGCTATGTCATCGCTTATATTGATCCTCACCAACCTGCTCTTCTCAATCTCTTCCTCTCTCTCCTTTTCCCTCGATCTCCATTTACTTTTTTCTTCTTCTCCATCGTTACGTCTTCGTTCCTCTCGTATATACATACGGACATCAACACCCACACGTGAATCCACCAGACCGAATGTTTCCTCCACTATCCACAAAACAACGTGCAACATATTATCTCACCTTTTTTTCTTCCCTCCCCCGCACTTCCTCTTCTTCGCAACAGCCCCGAATCCGACCCGCTCTTTTTCTCGCTTTTTCTCTCCTTCGCCATACGCACTTTCCATCGAGTTTACACGATCCATGTATGGGCTATTTCACGCTAGAAACACTCCGAAAAATCTTCATCTCCCATTTCATTTGGCCGTCTCGGCACTTCAAAAATATTCCGATAAAAAAATTCTCCGAGAATAACTCGTTTCCTCCTTTCTTCTCCAAAGAAAATGGGCGTGCAGACATTGTTTTTTTTTTCTTTAAGAAAAACGTCTCCCTCGTTGTGCGCCCAGGGCTTCTCCTGTGCCTTTCAACTCATTTTCTTGTTGTGAAAATTGTGGTGCGTTATCGAAATCCCAAAAGTTTTCTCTTCAATTTTGACTCTTCCGCTTTTGTGCGGAGCGCGTGAAAATTCCACGATCTATTATTTCATCAAACGCGTTAATAAGTTATGCGATTCATCAGTACGTTGACACGAATTCTCGTCAAATTAACACGACGTTTCGCACGTAATTTCCATCTCCCGAGAAATCTCGAGATTTCAGAATTATCAGCGCGTCAAGTCGCGTCGAAAATTAGTTTTTTTTTTTCAATGGAATAAAATAATAGAAATTAGATTTCTCCAAAGTAACGAGTATTGAAAAGTCGTTAATTATTTATGATTTTATGCATTTTTCAGGTTTCGAATACAATTACCGCATTGCTTTCCGACTTGATTAATATATTCCGTATTTCCGGTTTCCCAAGAATTCAAAATTCTTGAGACGTCGTATCGTAAAATTTCAGTAAAATTCCGAAAATCTAGGATCGTTGCAACTTTTCATGCGGACTGCACACGCGAAGGATCTGTAAATGGGGTTTGCATCGGAATTTCATTATGCAGCCACAAGTCCTTAATGCCTCGTTACGACTCAAAGAAAATTGATTAAAAATAGGGACGCAAAAATATTTCTCGAAAAACTGTAGTCCTAGCGAATTTTCAAGAAAAAAAAAAAAAAAACAGAAAAACTAACTGTATTAATGAATCGTAAAGCCAGTTGGATCGCGAGGGTTGAAAGTTTGTAGAATTCATAAAATGTATCCACTCTTTTCTATGAGGATTTCTATTGCTACTTAATTTATTAAAAAATGTTGAAAAATTTAAAAAAAATTGAATTTTGAATTTCTGTGAAGGAATCTGTCGATTCCAAAAACCTATAAATTTTCACCACAACAGACATATAACCCATTTGTTCCGGCTCCTTGACCCTTAATATCCAAGTCAGCCTCCCGTCAATTTTCAAAACTATAGACATGTATGAATGTAGTTGCGATCGCTGGGGGCTCCCACTTCCTCCCTGCGGAATAAGATTTATTTATTGACAGAAGGCGGGTGCCAGTGACTCGAGTATGTTCGGCGCAATAAAAACTCTACGAGGTCCCCCCTCTCCATTTTAACTCTCTCTTTCTCTCTCTGTCGCTCTCTCTCTCTCTCTCCCTCTCTCTCTCTCTCTCTCTCTGCCCCCCGCCATCTCGCTCCTTCGCCATCATCGCCGATGTGCATTGTCAGACTGTTCTGTTTACATTGATTAATTGCACGATCTTTACGGTGATTCTTTGCAGGGAGAGCACGAGATACCCCTCAGGGATGATGCCCTACAATTTTTATTTTTTCAACAGGCCACCCCCTGACGAATCTATCGTTATTATTTGGATCGCGTATATCTCAATCAATTTGCTCCTCAATTTTTTTCTCGACTGCTCTCCTTTTTAAAATAATACACATGATTAAATTTTATTTTTATTCTTTTTACGACTTCGACATAATGAACAAAATAACAACTGCAGCAATATTTCCTCATTATTATTCTTCAAAGTTTATTTGTCAAGCCGATTGTTTAATCCTAATCGATTCACCAACGTCCAATGACTTTTTGTTCCAAAATTGATGAAACTTTTGAGTTCCTGACGAATTTTCATTATTATCGACCCATCAAATTTTTTTTTTTTTTTCTCATTTTGTTCCATTGTCCTGATTCTACTTTTTTAGGTTTAACTGGATCGTACGTGCAGGAGCGCTCGAAAAAAGGGGAAAAACCCTCTACGGTCGGGTGCGATGACGATTTTTTTTTTTTAAATTCCTTTTGTTTAAGGAGGAACGGAAATAAAAGAGAATCAATTTTCCCCTGTGGTCTAAATCCCTGGAAAACACAAAAGGTCCCTTTAGGGACTTTTTACTTTAGTACAGGAGAAATAAAAAGTTCTTTTCGGTGGATCGAAAAGCTTGGCCATGTGGGCCTTAGTCACGCTTATTCTGGCATATGGCAGAGTCATGAAGTCACTAGGTGGTCCGCAGTATATAACCCTACCTGTCGTCGGTTTTGCCGCCCCATTCTTTGCCCTATGATCCATCGGCGCCCATCCATACACGACAAAACATCCTACAGTCTTACAACCTTTTTTTCATTCTATTTCATTCCTCATCCCTGCGACGATCATCGCCACCTACACAAAAACAAATTGAAGTGTTTCGATCGATCTTTTTTTTTGTCACAAAAAACAAGACTTCCTACGAATATCGATTTTTTTTCTCACATGTACAAATTTTAATTTTCCAGATTTTTTATTCATTAGTTCAAAAAATATTAAATCTTACGAGGACAAATTTTATTCGATTTTGGGCGAATTGCATTTTTTATAGTGGTGAGAAAACTTTCGGAAAATTTTGAGAACAGTTTTCGATTTTTCATTTTTTTAATGCATTTTTATTCATAATTTTTTTTTTTTTTTTAGTGGCGTTGAATTAAAATTGAATTTATGAAGAAAAGAGTTTATAGCGAATTTCAACTGGGGGTATAGCTCAGTGGTAGAGCATTCGACTGCAGATCGAGAGGTCCCCGGTTCAAACCCGGGTGCCCCCTCGGGATATATTTTTTTTCCACATTCATACATTGTCCCGTATTTAATGAACACTTTGGTGAATTTTCTTCTCTAATGAACAATTTTTATAGCAAAAATGGTCAATTCACTACGACACTCAAATTATTCCTGAATTTCGTGGTCCGTATTCCTACGTTTTTTTTACGATCCACTTTTCGATGAACACGAAGTTTTTTTCGTGAAATTCGTTTTTTCAAGATTTATGTAATTTTTGTTTTTCATGTATAAGCGGATAAAAATTGGGATTTATATTTCGTTTTGTTTCAAGTATTATGAACGATGAGTAATCGTCATAGTAGATAAGAACGCCAAGCCACTCGTCCGAAACGTCTGAATGTACCCACATATTCGTGATCGAAGCAGAACGCGAGACTCAGCATGACGTTAATTATGCAATCGTTAAGGCTTCGGGAGACTGTATAAACAAATGAAAAAAAAAAAAAAAAAATCCCGGGAGAGAAACTGGAAGATAGGAAGAGCAAAAAACGGTCGATGCGGAGACGAGTCTCGTATGGTTTATCCATGCACGAACGGGTAATCGATGAAATAACATCGGGGCAACCTTAAAAAATAATCACGCATTTTTTTTCCCGAAAAAAAAAACACAAATTTTTTCATTTCATTTCGCAGATCGTGAAAACAAAAACTTTTGCGCTGAAATCATTCGGGATGGATTCGCTGCGTTACAATTTTTTTAATATAGATTGAATATTTTTTTTTTTTTAAATCTTTTATTTAAAAGACTCGGAAATAATTTGAACAGTTGGAATTTAAAGAATTAGGCTAATCCCACAAAGTGATTTATATTAAAATAAAAATTCATTGCGTTTTTGTCTTGCTTCTTTGTAAAAAAATTGATGTTGGAAAATTACAAACGATGCCAAGGATTATGCAACTTTTATTTTATTCACGTGAGGTACAATAAAAATAGAGGTAAAAGCGATCGCCCTTAAGGAACCAACGTGAAGCTAGTGCTTGGTAAGGAATGAGTTTCGGTGGTGAACCGCACATGAGGCCGGATAGAAGTCAGGGTGAATATGGTGAACCAGGAAAACGAGGATAAATCACTTGGTTGTCAAGGGATGAGCACCTGCGCCTCTGGAAATCCCAGAGTGCCACCTCTACCAAACGTTAAGGCCACATAAGCCCCACTAAATATTTGCTAAATCCGTGAAATACTCACCGCCCATATATTTATATGTTTCTATACGTGTGTATGCACATTCAGGACGAAATATGGAAGTCGATAGTGCCAATTGGCTGCTTGCCAAATGGAATGTGTATCCACAACGATAAGTCCTTTTCATTGCACCCTGTGTGGAAACTCGTCATGTATTAGGGTGCCATATAATCCTTACCACATATAGGAGCCCCGTTCTCTTTCTTTCTTTCCTTCTTTCTCTTTCTGAACAGCATATTTTATCGGGGTACATAAATATTCGATACATCTTTAGAGGATTTTCCCAATCACTGAAAAAAACTGATTTCCATCGAAAGGCTAAATTATCCTTTCTGTAGAATCGTCCGCATTTTTTATTGGAAATAAATTCTTTGCAAGTTCGATAGACATCGAAATCTTCCAACTTTCAAGGACCAACAGAGCGGATAATTTTACGGATTTTTTAAAATGCTGAAGTGAACGATTCGAAATGCTTTTTGTTTATTCAAAGAAAAAAAATTGTTCCATTGAAAATTAAATTAAAAAATGACAAATTAATTAATAAAAAAAATGAAAATTCACGCTCTTACGCGTTTCCACGACGAAAGTAAGCGTATCGATCACCGGGATAATCCGTAGTTGCTTGTCTTTTTGGATAAAATGAGCAAAGAGCAAACAGGTCCAGGGAAATAGAATTACGAGGCACGATTTGACGATACACTCGATCTCTTTCAATTGAGAAAGTGAGGCAAGTTAGAACGCCAGATGGCGGATGATTCTGGGTAATCCGCCATTACCGTTAGCGAAATGATCACCGGATCAACCTCGTGGACTTAACTGCAGAGAGCCAGTGACCGGGACACAGAGAACGATCATTTCGATTCATGGGGCTTTTTCGGAGTTATACACCGCGTCCAGACAAAGTCAAGGGGACTCAAAGGACAAAAGCACATGGTGCATAAAAGCCTGCGAAGTCCAAGTGTATCCAAAAAGTATGACGTACCTTACATCCATGAATTATGAAACGATTTTTCCGGATCTCGAATATTTTTATCGAATTTTATCCACAAAATTTATTTAAAAAATATTCATTCTTTTCGCACCGCACAGATGCAAGTATTTTTAATCAACCAACGAATCACGAACTTTATTCAAAGCCACATATTTTGTATTTTCGAAAAAAGAAAAAAAAATTCCAATCCATTACATTTTTTCGTGGAATCTGCTACTTAATTAAATAGCTCAAAAATGACTCGAATCCAACCGGCGTTCATTATCAACTCTAACTTTATGCAACGTACACATCATAAAGCAGGTGCTTGAAATTAAAAAAAAAAACCCATGGTTCTCGAATCACGAGGTTTTTTTGGTAAAGCTTTTCTAAAGCTGCATAACGTGTCAGAATATTGATACGCATAACAATAGGTCTGTTGTCTAACGGTATTTTCATAGATGACGCAGTTTATCTTCGCGTTGACAACAGGGGCCCGGATGAGGAGTGAAACGAATACAGTGTATGTCTCGATACTTATCGAAATGTAGATCGGTGTTGATGAAGATTATCTCTTTCCTTGGGACTTTCGTCGCAGCAGACTGTCAATGTCGTTGAAGGATAAGAATGAATCTCAATGGATACGATGCGAAACTCAAAAGGATTCAGAAAGGTGTCTTCGGGTTTACAAAAAGCAAATGATCACGAGTAATCGTCACATGTGATATTTTTATTTTCACATACGGATGACACTTCACTCGAGTTCGAATATCACTCGCGTACCGAGTTTATATATCGCGAGAATGAAATCGTTATTCCGTCCTTATAGTAAAACGCAGGTCTCATAAGCACAGCAGCTAATAACCGGACTAAGGAGGAAGAACCTTTCTCGGCGAGTCACAATTGACGAATCTAATATTTGTTGGTCTTCCGCATGCATCAATGCTTATTAACTAGAATATGCTTATATTAGAAGGCGATGGTGGGGCAGTCGATCGTGTGACCAAATCTCAGCGATCGCTTTGTGTAAAGGAGATCGATTTTGTTTGGATTGAGCGTTCGGCGTGAGAGTATAGTTTTTAAGTGTTGAATGGCCGGTATGAGTGGGTCGCTTGTGAGTGGGGACTGTCGATGCTCTACCAAGAAGTGTATATGTTTTGTATATAGGTTTATTTTATAGCTAAGAGAATAATAGTTTGCTTTATTGAGGCAAATCCAGGCGGTTGGCTCAACAAATTCCTGAAATGAGAAAACATCGGGTTTTTTCTAACTTGATGCGATTCCATGGAAAAACGTTTGTATGCATTAAAAAATGGACATTTTTACCGACTCGATAGCATGCAGCAATTTATAAAAAGGACAAAAAATCCGACTCGTCGGTACGAGCTCAACCAATAAAACCACAGGTGCATGTAAATATGTATTTACTCATCATAACATACAAATGTTGGTTTGTACATGAGAGTATAGAGGAGCGACAAAAGTTTTTGGAAGCCTGGCGCGTTGTCCCGCAACATATCTTTTGTTCTAATCGGTGTGGCGTGTGTCTCCTGCTGATCTCGTCAAACGCTCTCTCGCTACCTTTCACCCTTTGTCTTGTCTCTTTTTCCGTCTCGTTCCATTTCTCTCTCTCTCTCTCTCTCTCTTTTTCTTTTGTCACTATCGTTCTCTCTTTCTTTGTTTCTTTCTCTTTCTCGTTTTTTTTTCTCAGCCTCCGATATCCATTGATATTAGGACCCTGGTGAACAGCTCTCCGGATGATGAAAGAAGCACGACAATGCATCCATGGATTACACGTTGAACCGCTTTTACCCCCTCGCATCCAACCTACACCCATCCCGTCCCACCCACGCATTATTATTTTCTATTCACTCCAAAGAAATCCGTACACGATAAATTCTCCGCCCCGTGTATACACCGGGAAATATCGATTTGGCTTTTTTGAATACGTTTTATTATTGTTCATTCATTTCTTCCTTGTTCATATTCGTTTTATTATCCTTTCAAGTTCCTTCGACCAACGATTCTTTGAGCCAAGGAAATATTTATTTTTTACTATAGGAAATTGCTTTTCTTGCGGTAAAATTTTGTTACCATTCCACTGGAGATTAAGTCAAAAACAACATTCGTTTTGTTCACCAAAAAAATTTGTTTATTCTCGAATCAAGATTTTATTATTTTATTCCTGTTATTGTTGAATTAACAAATTTTACTCGATTCGTCACATTTCGTTTCCTCTACAAATTTGCTCTCTCGGATGTTCAATTAATTTTGTGACGCGATTTTTTTTATTCAACAATCTTTAAGAAATGGTGGACTTTTCTTGATTTTTAACTTTTTTTTTTTGTAAACTCGAATAAAAAGATACTTCCGGGAAATAATAGACTTATTTTCATTTTTCTCGAACGCTAAATAGAATATATTTATCGCGTGGCAAACTGACGGGCTATAAGGGTAGAATGACATTTTACCAGTGTCTTGGCAGAGAGCAGGCCCACCAGGGGGAAACTATACGGACAGCGATCTAATTTAATTGACACCCTAATAGCGCGAGACCTTCGAGGCTCCCTGTCCTGAAAGCATATATGTATACTGCACAAAAACACTCTTCCTGGAGAGGGGAAGCAAGAGCAGGGCGAGGAGAGGGAGGGGAAAAGTATCGAGGAGAAATGCCAGCAGGGTGGTTAGCCCAGAAGTCGAACGCATGGGGCGACGACAATTGAATTTCATGGGGGTTTGCCCGCTTAACCAACTAATTGCTTTCGTTCGTGCTGCACAAACCCTATCAGTTTTTAAATATCTCTCTTTTCACACCCGCAACTTTTGGCCACCTCTTTATACTCTTCTTCCAATTTCCCTTGACAATTTTTATACCTGTGACTTTTTTCGACGTCTCACATTTTTTTTCGATCATTTTCTTTGTGATTTATGTTTTTTAAGGTTCTAGTCCTTGCTCGAGTCTGACACGTGTATTTTGAAGGCAATTACATCGACTGGGTTCGGTTTTTTTTTATTACAAAGTACAAAACAATTAAACGCTCCACAAATATCGCCATTTTCGAATTTTCAATTAGCTCGCAATCGAAATTTTCTTCGTTTTCGTTTCCGGTGAAATATCATGTTCCCATTACTTTTTTGCTCGTACCGAACAATGCCGAGGCTTCAGGAAATTTATGATAATTGGTAGAGAGAAAATGTTCGTACAGAAGATTTTCCAGGTCATAGTTTTGATATCAATCACTCGAGTTTCGGAAGCCTCTGATCGAATCAAAGAGTCATTTTCGAGGA
The DNA here is from genome assembly GCA_030522525.1 of Campopleginae sp. 14b. Lineage (NCBI taxonomy): Eukaryota > Metazoa > Arthropoda > Insecta > Hymenoptera > Ichneumonidae > Campopleginae sp. 14b. The sequence continues at coordinate 34,582 of JAPYYS010000352.1, forward strand.
TTGCTAATTTCGGTAATGACGCACTTTACAAATCGATCATTTTTTTTTCATCAATAGTAGATTCATCAATAAAGGTAAAATCGTTGTCATAAGAGATTCGTTACAGTGCCATTTATAATATTCCATCACGGTTAAAATACCTGAAATCATTTTGTTACCATCACACGACGCAGCAATTTCAAAATTGCTCTGATTTCTCGTTAATTATTAAAAATGCTCGATAATTGGATTTCGGTCTAGGGACTACGAATATATTTCGAAAATGACGATAAAAATAATTAGGGAATGTAATGAATTCATAATGATCACTCTTCCATAACAGGCCAGCGAAAACAATTTTTCGAAAATTAAAATTCTAAGATTCAAAAATATTCACGTCCAAAAAAACATGTTTTTTTTTCTTCATTTTTTTAATATTACACGACATTGTTATGTAATTATTAAAAATTATTATAATACCATTGGATGACAAACGAATGAGAAGTTTTTCGAGTTTTATTCTTTGGCAACTTTTATGAGGCTGGAGGTTAAAAATTCTGAACCACGAGTAGGCTTTGAAAGTTTTGAGGGAGGGCAGGACGAGTTTACCCGAAATGAAACGAGCAAGGAATAAGGGTGAATAAAAGGTTTCTCAAAGTTTTTCATCGTAGTCAGCATCCTCGCCGCCAGTGCCAATTTTGCTCTCTAATATCTCGTTAAACGAGTACTTTACCGCACTTTTCATTAAAGATCCACTAGCACGCTTTTCATTTCGGCTGCTCTTTTTTATGGCGTTCTTATATTTTTGTTGCGTGAATGGGATCGAGATAGAGGCACATAAGGGGGGTACGCGATTATCAATAATTACGTTTTATTGCCTAAACGAGACCTCATTATTATTTTATTGGATCGAGAGGAATTATGCATGTCTGTGGGGAACGAAGTGTCGATCAACGTTGGCATAATCCGACGCAAAACTTTCGCGTATATTTCGCGGAATATTTTCTCCATCATTTGCGAAAAATTTGCATTTTTTTTTTCAAAACACGACGAAGCCTCTTTTCCTTTTTATTTCGTTTATCAATTACGACGATTACGGCGAATACATGATTTGTGTGGATGTAACGAGCATGATGAATCCTCAGAACGAACGAGGCGAAAGCAAAAACGTTTCGCAGTCGTCAATTTAGCTGCGGCACCGTTTCTCTTAAACGAGATTGCATGAAGATGAAAATTTATCAAATCACAAACCCGTGAAAGGTCGAGCCGTACAGCTCAATTGAAAGAGCACTCTGTGACAAAAAGTTTACGAGAGGATGAAAGAAAATTTTTTAAAAAATGGAGATTAAAAGGGCACGATGTTGGTGACCATTAGAGGAAAAAAAACGATATACACCTTGCATACGTCAATGCTGCTGGACTGGAGACCGCCTCGTGCAACGGCACAATAACCAGGCGAGGAAAAAAAGATAAAGCAGGGGGTAGTAAAAAAAAGTGGAAAAAAAAGAAGAATGAAAAGCGCAGCTCTCGGCGAAAAGGAGGAAAAGTGAGGAAGAGAGCGTAGGTCGTAAATTCTCGCGGATATAACTCGCTGTGAAATACGGAGGTGGCTACATTCTGCATATGTCATTTCGTCTCTCCTGCCGCATTCTCTCTTTCGCACGCTGACTCTACCAAAACGTGTGTTCTTAAATATATATACATATATGTGTGTACATAGATGAAAACTCGTCTGCTATAACTCCCAAGCACGGACAGAGACCAAGACGAAAAAATGGATAAGAAAAAAAAAAATCGTATTCGAGGAATAAAATTTCGCGAGTAACGTGGAGAATCAGTTCGCCACGTACGCAAACATTACATTTTTTATTTCCATACGATATTGAATTTCGCATGCTTCTGTGCAGCCAACTATTTTTCTTTCTTGTTACAATTTTTTGCTCATCATCCATAATTCCATTTTTTCGACCGCTCAAAAACGTGCGTGCGATGTAGAGAAAACTAATTAATGGTCGTGGAGTGAATTTTTTTTGCCTTTTCTTCGCAATTTTAGTTTCTTGTGACGTGGTTGCCTCTTCGTTAAACCAATGGGTCATTTTGACCCGAAATTATGATTTTTTCAGTAATTTGTCTCTGGGTCAAATTGACCCGGAGCTTTTTTCGGGATACGAAGAGAAAACAATATATTTTTTGTACGTCTGAAAAAAAAAAATGAACCAGCCCGGGATCAGTCGATGAAAAATAATATTGGAGGGAAAAAAATGAAAGGAAAATATGACGAAGCCAACGGGATAGAAAAGTTGTAGCTGGTATAAGAAAGTAAGAAACGGCGGTTACTTTTTCACGAATCTGCAGAGTATAAACGTTGGGTGTATAAGAGAAGAGAGCGAGAAAAAGGAGGAGGAGGTGGAAAAAGGAGATAAGAGGAAGGGTAAAAAGGTACAGTGAGAAAGCTCGGTCAGGCGCCTCGTGCGCTTGAAAGCTCCGTAAAGCACCGCCACATAGTCGGGGTAAAGAGAGTGTCATGTTCCCATAGCAACTGCGGGACTGACTCCGCCTCTCGCCGTTCCTATGTGGTCCCCCTTCGTTCGATATCGAGCAAAAGCAGACCTATATACCCTCTTTACCCTCTATGTCCTCAACTTCTCTCTCCCTCCCTCCCTCGCCCTTTCGCTCCCTTCTGTCCCTTCTTCTTTCAATCCTTTACATCTCCCATTTCTCTCTTTCTGCTTTTCTTTTCGCCATTTCATTTTTTTCTTCTCTTTTTATTTCTCCTTCTCTTTCTTTTGCGACTTCATTCTCTTTCTCTCTCTTCTCCTTCATCCTGCGTCATTTTTCCTTGTCTACGTCTCTGGCTATCGGCCTCTCTCTTATTTTTTTTCTCCATAGAGTCTTGAGCCTCGTCGTTTCTTCTTCTTCCGACTCTCTTCGTCTGTTTAGTGTCTTTTCCTTTTTCCCTTTCACTCTCTATCCTTTTCATTTAATTTCCATCTCTGTTTAATTTTCTTTCTCTTCTTTTCTCGATATCTTTCCATTTTTTTTTACAATTCCGTCTTTATCCATTTTTCTCTTCTTATCTTTTCAACTACTTTGATTTTTTTCCATGGTCTCGCGAAAAGCCGCCGTTTCGTCGGAGCAAAAGACCAAGGAGAATGTTTGTTTATCTATTTTTTCATTTTTTTACGTAGAAATAATGATTTATTGCTTTTCTGAATAGTATAGTCGGTTTCTTTATTTATTTATACACCGATCGACATGCACGAGAATAAATGTATATTATACAAACAGAAACGTGAAAGAGAGAGACAGCAATCATGAGAAAACGACCTTCCCACGTTGCAGACCTCACAACCCTCGCTTTAATTTCGTTGAGTGCAGCGCGCTCGGAGAGCGCAACGCGCATTTCATCGACGGTTCTGTACGCGCCGTTACTACTTCGTACGAGGGTCGGATGCCCCATGATTTTGCCAGAATCGCTCATAACCACTGCCAACACCGACGTGACGATTTTTCATCCTCTATACACGTTTCTTTACGCTCCTTTTCGTCAGTATTATCAGGTTTAGTACAACCTTTGAGAACATTGCGTCAATCAACGTTTGAAGAATAAAAAACGATCATTAAATGGTTTCGGATCTTGAGGATCCAAAATCTGGAGCAGGGCTTCTAGTTTTTACATTCAGAAAACTCTTTGTACTCTCAAAAAACTTTTTTGACGAAAAAATACGTGAAAGGATTATTTTCATGAATTTTTCCGCGTCTCCGTTGAATCTATGAATAAAAAAGGGAAGGCCCGTCATTTTCTGATGAAAGTGTTGAGTGGAAAAAATCAGATTTCATTTTTCGCGTTTTTTAATCAAATTTTTAGCAATTTTTTTAGTGATTTTTTTTTTCGTGGTATCGTTGGAAATGTTTAAGTTAGTTGGTGGGACGATCCGAATATAGATACGATAGTGATAACCACGGTGACCAAAGAGGCGAGCCGCGAGGGTTGAAAAGAGCGATTGGGGGCGTCGACCACCCACCCTACGAGCCGCCATTATCTAGAAATGCCAGCTCGATCGTCATTCTGGTCATGATCGTCTATAATAATAAATAAACCCACCGAAACATGTGGAAAGTTTTTACCATCGCCGCTGTCTAGCTCGAATGGAAAAAAATCATTTTTCCGAGTATTTTTCAACGTTGAAATTTTTCAAATAATAAAAAAAATGGCTGCTTTGCAATTTCAATCGGAAACCAGAGGATCAAATAATCCGAGTCAAAATGTGGAAAGGTAATAACTTATTAGAGTACTCTGTTGATTAGGAGAAAAAGTATTTACACTCCATTGATTAAAATATCATAGTATTAATTAATGAAAGCTCGTTCGTCGAGGGAGCAGTGAATTTTGTTCAAACATTGCCGAACGCGGAATTAAAGCGCGCGTTATTGAAATGAATGTTTATACTAAAAAAATGTCTTGCTTCTTATTATCCCAGCGATCTAATTAGGAGGGTTTCTATATTTGCCGAAAACCTTCATTAAGTGAAAAATGTTAGGCGTGATCAATCGAGTCAAAAAGTTTTTAGTGCGTGTCTAAAAATTCGATGCAACGTTTTCAAGTCCCGCAGCGGGTCTGGGGGAGTTTGGAGACCCAAGTCGTCCAGGACGACTTTCTAGAGCCCAAGAAATGCGAAGCCTCGAGAATCGGTTCGAAAATCGCTCCGAGCGACCAGGCAGAGTCGAAACAAAGGAGCAAGTCCTAAAAAGTGGCACGAGCTTCGAAAGTTGCGAAGCGAAAAAGTGTCGCGTAAAGTCTTGAAAGTTGAAAAACCGAAATAAGCGACGAGTTGCCCATGCGAAGGATGTTAGCTCGATATTTTTTGTCTGTTCGTTCCAAAAACGGGAACTTCGACCCGAAAGTCCATCAATACTCGCGACAAAAAAAGAAAGAAAGCGGTAGAGATGGGTTTATTGCCGAAAAAGCTCGTGCAACGGGGACGTATGTGGTGAAGCGCATGGGAGTACAAGAGCTGAATATTGCCCGGAGGATGATGGGGTGCGCAGGCGTGTTGAAGATTCTCCTTGAAGCAACCCCACCCGCACCCCGTCGACAACCCCTGTACATGGTATTTCGGTACATAAACGCCCACATACATAAAATATCGCGATATATATACACAAGCTGCTGAGCTTGAAAAGGACAGCCGACGTTTGAATTTGCACCGAAAAACTCAAACTTACGTCTTTTATCTCGCGAGCTCTACGCACGGACGCTAAGTCTCGTTATTTCTACGTATATATCGTTACACCAGTATGTACGTACATGAGAACATATATATAATGAGTACATACACGTATATGGGAGTGGATAGTATTCGGTTGGTGCAGACAACCGAAGGAACACCGAGAAGGGGCACACCCTGACTCTCCCTCATTTCTCTCGGTCTCTCCCCCTCCCTTCACCCTCCCTACTGCCGTCCTCTTACCCCTTAGTTGCGATCCCTCTCGTGGCTCTACGCTCTGCACTCCATAGCATATATTTCTCCCTCGATCATCCTATATATCGCGCCTCCACCACCCACGCCATCTAAACGCACCTCGCGCTCCTTTCCCTCTCTCTCTCTCTCTCTCTCTCTCTCTCTCTCTCTCTCGCTCTCTCTCCCTTCGCTTCCATATATTTATACACGAGTTTCTATCTGTTTCTCTCTTTCTTCTCGTATCTGTCTCGTTCTGGCATAGTCGCGCATACGAACTTGTCTCTGATCGCTACTCCCGCGCTTCCGTATCCGATAGAACCGCGAGAAATTCTACCAACACACACCGCAGCGGATATCACACGGTACAGATCCATTGCGGCGTTTAATGAAACCGCGAACATCCGCGTTTTTCTTCAATCTCCCGTGTTTTTACTTTCCCTCCGCCCCACCGCTCGCCAAATACACTTTTCGGCCCACCCGGACTCCCTCAAGTGCAACCAAGTTACGCTTTTTCTTTCGAATATTATCTTTTCTTACTTCTGTGCTGGTTTTTCGAGGTACGCCTCATGCCAAGGTGAACGAACTGTGCGTGGACGAGGAATTATTTGAACCTACGCATTGGATTATAATTCGCAATTACGAATGTTTCTTTAATATGAAATTTTGGTGATTCGTCGTTTTTATTCCGATTCGATACGTAGCCACATTTCTCTCGGGTGATTTATTCGTTGAATTACAAAATAAATTATTTGTGCGGGCCGAGGAGTTTTCGAAGCAGTTTGAAAAATAAAAAATACTCAGAATTTACGGACGGTGTGTGAAAAAAAATCGAAGAACGAGGCAGCTAAGTTCGTGGATAAATCGAAACGATTTTAATGAATCGATTAATAATTTATGCATAAAATTGACGGATCACAGCACAAGAATTCTAGGGAGCTTCTCCCGAAATGCGAAATATGTCGAGAAAAGAATAGACAGCGAATGGGCAAGTGTTTAGAAAGAAACGAGAGTCTCTCTCATCTCGTTTCGGTTGATGGTTGAAGCTTCACGGTGAGGAATCCTGGTGTGAGTTTCTTTGGTTGTTACTCGAGGGTGAGGAAGACGGCCGAAACGCATTCTGGCAATATCCTTGGACGAAAGGAAAGGAGAAACGATCGTTGAATTGAAAAAGAACGATCCTCAAAAGGAGCGCCGGCGAACTAAAATCCCCCCGTACGAAAAGTTGAGGCACGCTCTCGGCAAACTCCGAGACCATAAGACTTTTTCCTTGCGCGCGAACACTAAATATATATCTATCATTCTCTCCTCTGCCTCCTTTGCTCTCGGAGCATCTCAACCTTCACTTCGCCGAAGGATAATTTACATTGTCACGCGTGTAAAAACTCATCGATCGCGAATTCGATGTTGGTCGACTTCAAAATCCTCGATATATGGACGAAACGTATACATACATAACCGACCAGACATTGTGCCCGATTTTCAAAGGCTCTGACAACGCCACAAACATCACCAGTTCGTCTCAAGACGTCCAGCGAAATATCGGGCATCCAGAAAGCTCGCGTTCGGTATAAACAAAACAAAAAAAACACAAAATTTCGTTTCATTTTTACGAAAAAAAAATCATACAAACATTCCCCGGGAAGTCCGAGTGAAAATAAATCGAAAAAACCACAAAGCGATACGCGAAAACATTATCCTCGAGCCCCGAGAAAAAATCGTGCGAAAACGCCGCGAGCATAAAAATGATCGAAATTTTGGTAAAATCGCGATCGTTACACTGAAATTTATAACGAACAGACTTGCGATAAGGCATCACTGGGGAAACACTCGAAATTTCGATCGAGTAATGAACAAGCTAGATGCTCAAAAAAAGACAAAAATCAACCTTGAATCTACGAAGATTCTCTCAACAGCCAACGATAACGATAATTTTGACAATCCGAACTTTGATTGCGATTAAAAATGAGAGGGAAAACAATCGTCAGTGAAAGAGACAATTGCGCGGATTAAAAAAAAATCTCGTATTTTGTCGCAGCGACTCTGAAGGAGGAAAAAAAAACAAGGCACTCGTCGAGTATCCGAATGACAAAGTTTCACGCGGGGCTCCGGATGATCTCGCCCGCTTGACCAACCGATCTCGCTTCTCTTATATTCTCCCGTCGATCACACATTATAACCAAGGTTATGGTCGAGATAAAGCGCCAACGGCGAGCTCTCTGATAAGCACCAAAACGTTTGCAAACTGGCTGTACAATATCGACATATATACGCAGAGAAGTAGAATTTCTCGGTCATATATGGACACTGGTCAAGGCGGGAGTGACAGAGAGTGTTGAGAAGTAACGCCAGCAAGAAATCGCAACACAACTGTGTCCAGAAAGAAAATTGCGAGTTTGCACACGCGAGGAAAGAGGAGGAGGAAAAAACGATGGAAAGAGCTAGTGAAACAATCGCGAGGTTCGACTAATCGATAAAATTAAAAATGGCGTCGATATTTGTCTCGAGGTTGACACGAAAAAGCGTTAAGTGTTCGTCCGAAAGTTGAGTTATGCGGTCGTACGTGATAAACGAAGCCGGTGAGAGCTCAGTATCACGAAAAAATCGAGCTCTCGTATACTGGCCATTTTTTAAATATCATCACGGATCGCGGGCTGCCAAATCGAAAAAATCATCAACAATCTTCCTCCGCTTTCGTATACCCGGCAACGCGAATGTCCTCGTCTTCTCTTGTACCTGAGAACGAGAAGAATTTCTGTAACTCTTAGCAATGTGTACAATTCGGTGGAGAAAATAATGAGGAAAATTACGATCGAAATTGGAGAACGATAGAGTCGTTTTTTTCATGAAACTTTATTAAACTTCAATCAAAAGAACCCGCACCAGCAAAACGTGTATATAAGTGTAAATATCAATATAAATTATAACAAATCTCTCACGTTTGCTTCTCGCGAGTACGATCTCATCGTGTTATTCGACAAGACAATAACAAAAATAGGGGTCTGTGTAAAGTGAACATTACTATGGAATACTCGTGTCGAATCTTCGTTAAAATTAAATGAATCATTTAATTTTTCATGTGTAAAATAATCGTGAAGAAAAATTGGAACGATTTTTTTTTAAATAAACGATAGATCGATCCGGAAAGCTAAGACTTGTGCATCGTGTTTCTACGGGGCTTTGGGAACTCGCTAGAGTGCGTGAAATTATAGAAAAAATTGAAAAAATCGTCAAGGTGGAGAGATTTTAAGAAAAATCGTTGGATCGTTATACTGGAGCTGTATTTGCCGTACGCTCCACTGCCGGGAGGCGGTGGCATCCTCCCGGCGGTGTCTTCCGGTCCAGGCGGTGGCTGCAGGCCGGTTTTGCTCGGTGGTGTCGATTTATCGATGTCAGCCGCTGTACATTCTTCGGTGCCGTCGAACGCCCCGTCGGGTTTGAATTCTTTGCATCTCGCTGCAGCCGCTGCCGCTGCAGCCGCTGCAGCAGCCAGTGGAAACGTTACTTCCGCTCCTGATGTCAATCCTTTGCACGTTACCTCCCGGGGACTCCCGCCCAACCTTGGCAATCTCAACACCGCCGAAAATTTAACATCGTCTCATCACCATCATCATCATCATGACTCCAATGACATTGGCGACGGTCCACCCAATCCGGACGTTCTCCTGGCTTTGCTCGCCAGAAACAAAAATCTCGAAGGTAAACAATCCCTATTTTTTCTATCCCAAATTATCTAAACATCAACATCATTTTTTGCAATTGTTTGATCGTTACGAGACAAAATCTTTCGATCTATTTTTTTCCCATTTCTATCGGTCCGACAACTTTCTTAAATTTTGACAAAAACAGCATCTCGGACTCACGAGTCGAGCTATATCGACGCTGACATGAGATCTCCTTGGAAAAAGATTGAAACATCATCGGACAAAGTTTATTTTACCATTTCTCTAGAAAATTCTAAATATCGAGAGAATTAGGATCGTTATTTATTCGCCTTGGATTATAGGGCAAGGATCACGATAGGTTTTTGTGATTGATAGTGCAAGGAGAAAATGCTTTGTAGAAATGGTGAAAAGCCGATGAAAAATGGCGGGAAAATGTTAGAAATTGTCGGGTAAATGATAAGAATTGAAAGAATGACGTTATCGCGTTGGGAAAGTGTGAAGAGGTGGATGTGATCGCGATAAATGATGAGAGTGGGTCGAGTAGAGAAATTCCGATAGAGATTCCAGGCTAGGGTGTTACTACTACGAGTCTTATTCAGGATTTTATGTCCTTGCTTGCTTGAATATTCATCCGATAATTCGTGACTCCGGGATGTTATTAATTCGGTTAGGAGACGCCTCGTACTCGCGTCTCTTGACTCGTGTGCATAATTAAGGACCCTTTCGACCTTGCTCCACTCACCGAGATTGAAACGATGAATAAGTGAATCCCGGGATGTTCTTTGAGACGTACACATAAGCGTGACTTCGCTCCTGTGGACCGTTTTCGTCGGAATTCTCGTAATCCCTGTTTCTCTTTCTTTTATTTTTTTGTGTTATTTTTTTTTTATTTTTTTTTTACACATCAAGTGCAGTCACAAAGTACCCGTTCTGAGAGTGTCGAGAAACTTGACACACACGTGAATGACCACACGTACCTGAACTTTTATATCGCCACTGTACTCTTTTTTCTCTTACGAGACACACGTTTCTTGCAAACTTTTTTCCACTCTCGCTGCTTTGATCTTTTTGATGACGGCTCCGTGCTACTTTTTACACACGCACTGGACGCTTTGTGTAAAATTGACACACACTCCATTTTAGTATTAATTTTTTGAAATATTTATTCGAATCTCGACTTTTGAGGATTTTAGCAAAAAAAAAAGAAAATGATAATCAATAACAAAACACGGTCGGCCCTCGACTTTGTTTAGTCGTGCCAATTTCCATTGCGCTGAGAAAACGCATCATTTTCTTTGTGAATCGCTAAAAATCCATCGAAACTTTGTGGAAGAACGATTTTATTTGAAAAATTTGATTTATCCCGAAATATTAACGTGAAATTCTCTGCCCCTCGATGTAAAAGTAGGCGATGAGCTGTGCATAGAGTTTTGTCTAAAACGAAGAAGTTTGACGTTAACTTTTTTATGAATTTACATTTGGAGGCATTAGAAATGAGCGATTACGAGTTATCGTTTATTTCTTGGAGAACGCATTCGTCGAATAAAAAGTTGGGTTAGGAGAATCGTGAGAGAAATTACAGCAGCGTATAGAAAAAGTTGGGGGATAGTCTTGTAGAATTTGTTGAGGATAGTCAAACCTTCGAGGGGGTGTTTTCTGCCTTGGACTTGTCAAACCCCGTCGGATATTTTAATAAGGTAAGTGCTGCAAGGACGACTTGTGTACGCTCCCTCTCTCTTTCTCTCTCTCTCTCTCTCTCTCTCTCTCTCTCTCTCTCTTTCGATCGTGTGTATGTCTCACAAGTGCTCGTTGGCCTGGTTTAATCATGTAATGTGTTCGGGGGCCTGGCCTCGTGGCTCATTCGGGCCTCACGTTCTCGTGTTTTAACTCCAAAAGCCTCTCTCTTGCTCTCTCACGATCGATACGATATATATTGCTCTGCTGTCTCGCTTAGAAAACGGTGAACGTTGGGTGCGGTATAACGGATGCGTTTAATCCTCCTGAACATCGAAACATCGTCCACACTAACATAAAACGTCATACAGCTCCTCGTGTCTACGCTATTGCGAAGTTTGCTTCGTCAAAATGAAAAAAACAATCGATTTTCATGTTTTTTTCTCTTCACTTGCCATTTTAACTTTTTATTCTATTTTTCGACTACAACACGTTCCGTGTTTTGCTATCCGAAAAATTGAAATTCGGTAAATTACGTTTGCAGCGAGAGAATCGAAACAAAAATTGAAACGATCGAGTCAAATGGGCCTTGAGAAAAATTTGAACGAGAAGTGAATCGACCGGAAGGGAATTTTGGGTTTCTTCGTTTTTCAAATTTCATCCGTGATCTCAAAACGAACGAATGTGGAAAATTCGGCCCTTAAAGCGTGGAAATCGAAAAACAAATGGAATGTAATCGACACCTTGGACCGAGTCATTTGAAAAAATCATTTTTTCGACGTCAATTCCCGATCCATTAATTCCCCATTGATCTCGTTGTATATCCAGTTCATTGAACAATACCTGTTGGGCACACAAATACGTGGTTTCCGAAGTGTGTTTCAAGCAGAAGCGAAGGGGACATTGTGTGCAAGGGCACGCGACCGTCGAGTATTCCCAGCGTTTTTTTTTCAGGCTGTAGGTATCGAGTGACGAACATGAAGACTTTAACGTGCACGCACCACGTGCCTCCGACCATTATCGTATTATCGTTACGCTTTTTTTTTTGGTCCGAGTCTCTCCTTTACCTTGGCAAGGTCGAAGAGACCGAACTCATTCGGAACGCTTCGGACACCCATCGCGATCGATGTGATCGATGAGATGTCGGTTTTTTAACAATTTTTTTTTTTCAATATTTGTATAAACATGCAGGAATATTCGTGCGAAAATCAAACAACGTGGACTCACGTTTATAAACGAAAAAAAAAAAAAAAACATTCTGAAATCCTTCGAGATTCGAAATGAAAGATCGATGAAAAAAAAAGAATTGTCGACCGAATGAGATTGACAATATTTCGATAAGATTAAAAATTCTGTCAAAAGATTATCCGAAAGTGGGCTAATCGAGGGACCGCTATCGCGGTGGCTGTCCAAGTGCCAATTTTTGTTGTGACTCATCGAAACAATTCCAAGAGCAATAAAACAAATTATGTTTTTAATTATCAACGACGCCCCAAGAGTATCGAGGATGCAAAAGTTCAGGGTCAAGGAGGTCGCTCGAAAGCCAACGCGATAATATGTCGAGCAACTGGAGCTGCTCGTGTGCTTCACGTAATCGGCGACTAAAAATTAACGTGCTCATAAATGTCTCGTTCGATATAAATAAAACCGTTGCCAAGTTTTGTTTCATTCCGTTGCGACCATGACGCCGATGACCAAAGTGCCTCCATCGCAGAACCCCAAACAAAAGCAAAAAAAAAAAGACAGAGCATTGTCGTCTCAACTCAAATCTACGTCTAGGATCTTTGCTACGAATGGCCTCGAAGAAAGTCCAACGAACGTCCAAAAGCTTTCATAACAAGAACAAACACTCGTTCCATCCCAACCATTCATAAAATACGGTCATCACATCGATACTTAATTGACAAAAATATTGATTTATATCAATCGATCATTATCAACGAAATTCCGTATAGTCGAAAGTACTTTTTTTCTAGTTCTTTGTCGAATTTCTTGCCGCAAACATTGTCCTGAATTTCATGCTCTTCGGAAATATTAACAAGAACAGTGCAGTAAGATTTCGGCCCTAGGTTTCGAAATTTTCTAATATTATTACGTCTCCCTTTATTTAGCAAAATTCATGCCAATCGAAGCTCCTGATAGGGCCAATTTTCTTCTTTTTTTTAACTTTTTTACCGGCCGTTTTACACTTTGACGCTGATATCGTTGACGCGTGCCCGAACGTATTCCCTGAACCATTGGCGAAAACGATACACCTCGAAGACAGGTGACAAATCTTGAAGTTTCATTCGAATGAGAGTCTTGTCTTCGAGAAGTTGAAGGAGTTGATCGCCCAACGTTGCATTAGCAAGGATCTGTAAGAGACTTGTATATTCCTTGCCCAAAACGTTCCTGTAAGAACCAGTCAGATTTTTTTCGGCCCAAGTCTCGACCGAACTACTTCCACTCGCCGATTTAATCTTCCCTATGTGCGCAGCCTCCCAGGGTGAGAAAAAAATGCTTCTGTCATGCACCGATAATCCATCCATGGTGTTTCTTATGTGCTGCTTGAGCCACCGATAGTAGTCGGGCCTGTAAACGTAGACCTGAAAAAAGGGCTCGAGACAATTATGTATCCCCGATCGACGTTAAGACGACGACTCATTAAAAAAAAGAATTTGGGAATCTCCACTTTTTCGAACTTTGAATCGAAAATCAGAAACAGAAATTTTTCGTACCTGATAAACGAGGTCTCCGGTTACGTAAGACGCAATATAGTGCGTCCCGAATTCGTTGATAAATCTGTCAGCACCAAATGTGTCATGGGCGGTGAGACTTCGAGTATTCCTGGCAACCAACTCCCGGACATTGTATTTACTGGGTGGATCCATCATGATACTCTTGCTGTGAGGTCGCATGCTCTTCAGGAGAACGTACTTGTAGTATTTTCCGAGGTACGACGAGTTCATACCGAAATGTTCGGCGATGGCCGAGTCGGACCAAGTGCGTTGGAAAGCGTATGCAGGTTCTTGGAGCCCGGCGATGATAAACGGATGGAAATACGTTTGCACTAGTGTTTGGGGGTTCGAGCAATAATGGATTTGAACTTTTAGCCGAGTCGCGGCAAGCTTTCGGCGAACAAAACGACCTCCAGGTTCCGGTCGTGCTTGAAAAACCGAAATGCTCGGCTCACGGTAGATCCAGGAGCCACTCATGTTCGACGCCATGACTCTCATGCCCTCGGCTAGATGTCCGTAACGCCTTAGCACGTTTATTGCACTACCCAATCTCGGCCTTTGGCTGTTGACGCTTTCGGTGCTAATCGCGATCGCCAACGCGATCGACAGCATCAACCCACAATTCCACACTCGCCGATTCATTTTTTTCAGCAACTCTTTCCCAGCGCACCGGACATGTTCCAGAAAACTATGTGGCTCGAAGAAACTTACACTTTCATTTATATCGACAACATGCTCGCAACTTTTGAACTTTAAAACATTCCGATCTGCAAACATTTACATTTGGCAAATAATCTTGCTAGAAATATGCAACACACGACTGTAGCACGTAAGTCTGATGGACAGAAGAAAATTGACAATTTATACGAGTCATTCAAGTTCTAGCAACACCATTTATTGTCACTTTTGTGTAAATACGCTCTACAAGTTTCCTGGTTACACGTTTTGTTGATTAATAGTCAGCCTTAGGGCCTTCGACGTTGACTGACACATCGAGAGAAATTCATCATCATTCTGTGGCGAAATGTCGAATGATTGACAGGTAACACCTATGTAAATGGCTTTATGAACGGTTAATGGTGAAAAAAAACGAGTCATTGGACGATTTTTTGGTATTTTTCGTCACGGACACAGAAATTATGGAAAAAAATCGATTTTTCAAAATCGACTCACGACAATCACGATAAATTTTTTTTTCACCCGAAATTAAAGTTCCAGTCATCGCTCAGTCTCTGCGTTTTCAATAATTTGCGAATTTCTTAATTTCGTGGTATTGGTTTGTTGCATATTTTTTGGATTTTTTGGATTTTTCCAAAATTCGATCGATCGGATGCAGGAAGTAGCATTTCGGACACGGTGTACATGTACCTACGTATTTAGGGTAATCGGAAACATCAACGAAGGAAGCGTGCGAGTTTTTTCCAAGCGGTGAACGATGCTGCGTGGGAACGAGGCATGTTACATCGTGTATGTTCATGGATTACAAGCTGAAGGCTATTTCTTTCTTTCGGTGTATATTTTTCGAGGTTCATTCGATTTCGTTTGTGTGCTGGGCCGAGAGGGCGTTGTTTCTGCGGCTCAGAATACGAAAACTGTACTTGGAGCCACGTGACTCAATATCCACGCCCACCCTCGCTGTGCTTCGGGTTTGGGTTGCATAATCTTCGCATAATCAACGGTCAAACAATATATTATATGTAACCCTGTGTTTGCAGCCACAATACTCCATCAAAATATTCTCGAACCACCCACCAAACAGTTTACCCCAAATCTCATCGGCGCGTACTCGACAACAAAGTTTTTGGTCGCATCGGATCAAGCAGCTCTTCATCAAAAATGAAACGCAAACTCTCGTAGATCGTGAAAAAAAATCCTTTTTTTTTTATTATCCAATTACAAGATTTTTTTCCTATTCTGACAAAAACTCTTCCAATTTGGCAAACCGTTGTCGAGTCGGATCATCAAAAATGCTGGAATATTGTAATTCACATTTAGCCACTTTTTGGTACGCCATTATTCTTGAAAAATGATTTTTCACCAGCCAGCACGACGAACTGCAATTTTTGAGTGCATTGAATCGAAATTACAATTTTTATGAACAAGGAATTGTACTTGGCATCTGAGAGAACATAATGACTCAGGACAAATGTTAAAAATCATTCATCGATGCGGGTTCGTACATAATATTCATTTTTTTTCTTTCATTCGCGAGTGGATTCTCCAAACTCGACCATTCCTTCCCCCTGTGCACCAATACTCTCGAAATGTCTTTTCAATTTTTATGTAACCGAGGTTCGAGGATACTTGACGTTTAAAGTGGCCACGATGCGGGCAATGATAGGCTTATATTTTTATACTTATCTGGAGATTGTTTTTCTCTTCAATGACAAAGTGTAGTACTTTCTTCCTCGAGATCGCAAATGATACGCACAATCAGAAAGCGAAACGCCAGCTTTTTGCTTTGAAGATTTTCTTATTCATTAGAAATCTTTAACGTACGCAATTTTCAGTTTTTTCGGACGCTGGGGATTTCAGAGTTTTTGTAAAGTGCACTCCATTTTTTTTACTGAATTCGACGAAGAAGCCTCGGATTATTCGGTGAAGGAAAAAACTGAAAATTGCAGGAAATTTTTCACCAGAATGTCGAAATTTAAAAAAGTTGATTTTTGGTTAAAAATCGACGAATAAAAAAATCTTTAAATTGCAAAATTTCAATTCAAAATCTGGAAATTTTGCGGTTTTGTTTGGATTCGCATTATTTACAATTATGACTCGTGTTGAAGAGTGGACGACTTTAAAATGAAAGGAAGCCCCATACTCCGAGGTGATCAATGAGAGGTCGAGACATTTTGGTTGACCTTCTGTTACGAACTCAATCGGAAAGTAATGTTTTATACATAAACGTTGAGTACCTACAGGATGAATGGAAAAATGTTGGGTTTGAGCTGGGGATAACACGCGACCTGCTGGGCGGTGTGTCGGAGCACGAGTCGTGCGGTCGTTCACGTGAAATTTTTCTCGACACACATGGTGCTTGGACGAAAGAGAGGTCGGACCATTTTTCGAGCGGCACCAGTTGTGTCCGACGCACACGTCGACACGTGCCAGGACACGCGACCACTGATGAGTGGATTGTTCATTCCACTGTCTCGACCAAATGCACCTCTGGCGAGTACAGCGGAGTGCACCGTTTTCGAGCTCGAATGGTCCATCATTTTTCATCTTTCACTTGATACATCCGCGTCTCGAGTTGCAAAAAAAAAAAAAAAAAAAAAAAACGTCATGGTCACTATGATGTCACAAAATTCCGATTCCTTGGATGATTCTTGAATTTATTCATCGCATTTTGCGATTACTCACCATTTCTATTAACGAAAATTGAAAACTGTATTTTTATTTTCAATTTTGGGTTAAATTTTGAATTTGAAAGAAATCAAAGAAATTTTTTTAGCTCCAGACTTCCGATCGTGTGTATCTCTGACATGGTCACCTTTTCGGTCCAGACGAAGATTTAATTTGCCTGCATCTTCCGAAATGTTGAAACCGATGGTTGGAGCAGGAAGTTGAATTTGTAATTTTTCTTTGTCGGGTCCGCGTGAAATCGAAGTTTCTGAATATGGTGTAATATACGTAAGGATTATCGATACGAATCGTTAACTGAGATGGTCAGTTCGTGGTTGTTGAATTCTTCGGCCGCGCTTTTCCTTCCCTTTTCACTTTATTACGATCATTTCTCGAGGAACTGCGTACGAGTTTCTCGACCGATAACTTTTGGTTTGTGGTTCCTCGTGGATTCCATTGAGATTATAACTTCTCGGCTCATCTATTTCCCTCGCAATTGTCTCTGCTTGATCTATGTCTATATATGAAGTGCGCTTGAAACGTTCGGTCATTTATCTCATTCGTCTTTCCTTTTCGTGCTCTCTGTTCACTTCGATCTATTCTAGAGAATAAATCTTTCAATTTTTTCCTCAATAAATGATCGAAGTTTCTTCCACGCGTTATTAATCGAACGTGTAATTGATAAATAATTTGATTTCTATTCGAACGTCACTGTCTCGCAATCGTACGATTACGAGAATGTCAAAAATTACGAAAAATTCGATCAAGGACTCAGATTTAAATCTTTTATCAAGTACAGAATGACTTTTTCTCTCGCATCCATTAAGGGATGACATTTAATATGAAAGAGTCATTGAGATCGTGCCCCCGATCGTTTTGTTGTGTTACTTTGTTGACGAAAAAAAAGTGCAGTTACCCATTCGGTGATTGAATTCCGTGACGCATTTGAGTGAACAGGATCGTTCGATTTTGGGCTACACTTAGGAATTGTGCAGGCACGTGACCCAAACAAATCGACGTTTCGAGTGCGTTTGAACGACGTCACACCCACACTAACCCTTACTTATTTTTTGTAATGGTGATGGAGGAACTTTTGTTCGTTTGAGTTCATCCACGTTGGAATCCATTCAAGGATTCTTGCCCAATGAAGTTCCTCCCGCACTCGATTGTTCATGTTTTGGTTGAGTTATTCATGATGCTCGATTTACGATTCGGAGTTTATGAAAGAGCCGAACGATGTATCGTCCAGGAAGATTGTCCAACCGAGAAATTTCGTGGCAGGTTTCCAGACGCTCAGGAATATCCAAAGCAGTGTATGGTCGAGGCAGTAGCATTTTAAAGCTTAATCAACAAAGTAATTCTAGGGCTTCTGATAATATCACGCGTATGATCTACCGTGAGCATGAAAGGACAGTTGCAAGTCGGTAGGACCCCATGGACAAGGTTATACGCGATAATCTGACTTGGAGAAAAAGGATCACGCAATGGACAACACAGTAGCGGATCCGGGGAATGAGGACCGGGGAAATAGGTGCTCGAAGAGTCTCGTATATGTATATGGTTAGCGTGCCAGGAAATCTCTATAATGGAAAAACATATCGTCCCCTAATAGCCCTCATTGACAGTCTTAGCGTTGGACTTTGTACACGATATACATGTGCCTTCGTGTATTTATGTATGTAGTGTGTACTCTGGCCAAGAGAGAGAGAGAGAGCGAGAGCGAGAAAGAGAGAGAGAGAGGGAAGCCAACAGTGGAGTCACCCCTGTTTTCATTTCAATTTGGACCCCTTGGTTGGTGGTAAGGGTGATCCAACATGAGCGGTGATCGGTGAACCCCTACGGGATATATGCAGCGCCATCTTTCCTTCTCTTTCTCTCAGTCCTTCTCTTTCTTTTTCTGATCGCAGTTGACTTTGCCAGACCAGATGGCCAACGGAGCTCGTAGAATATTCGTCCCTTTCCAAACCCTCACCGCGGCACCCCATGCGAACCACCGTATATATATCTACCCCATTTCTCCACAACCAGAAGGTCCTAACTGCCCAACGAACTCCATCTAAGGACTCTCCGTTCCACGCCATTTTCATTGCCAGACATTCCGTACACAAACTGTACTGGTGCCACACCGGATCACGTCTTTCTCCGCTCTCCACATCCACCCACCATCATCGAGCATGTCAATGTTTGCTTAGGCTCATACTCGGATGTATACGCACCAACCGAGCCTAACCTCCTTAACGAATCAGTTTATTTTCCGGGCTTACCTCCCGTTACTCGAATTAACAGCTCCGCACCATGCTTCCCCGCAAACTCACTCTCTCTTTTCCCCTTACGAGCATCAGCCACTCAAACCTGATCGTTCCACGTTACCAACATATTTTCTCCGGGCAAATGACCAATCGAAGCGACTATCCAAACATTAACCAATTCTCTATGACTCTCCTTGTCGAAGGATCGTCCTCTCGCTACTCTGTAACAATGCGACGTTGATTCGATGGCTAAAATTTAGATAAAGTTCAAAAGTCACCCATCAAGCTGACATTACGAAGAGCAGAAACTTTTTCGACACTCCGTGACTTTTGAATTATATGCCCGAAGGTATTCATTTGATTTTTGAAACTGAGGCCTTTGAGCTATGAAATTATGATGAGGTGATTTGCCAGATTTCTCAGAGCGACTGATCCATTTATATATCTCGTCCAGAACGAGCCACCCTTGCCAATAATTAACGAAGCAAAACACACCACAAATAATATCAATCGCCTGGAGAGCTGCATGGGAACGAGAGTGTTCAAATTTCGGAGGTTCAAATAGTAAGATCAAACAGGCTCGATGAAAGCAGGACACACAACGAATTTTCGTCCTCGCCTCTAGTATTCCATCAGGGCATGGTAGGCAGTTATGACGATGGATCCGGATCGTACATATTTACGATTATCCGATCCCTTGCTCGTTGCATGTGATCCTCTTCCCTCGGGCATTGCTCCGCTCCTCGCTGTTCTCTTGCCCTCTCAAAATTTGACCAACATTTCCACATCGGCATCGGAATCATCGCAACCGATTTACAGAAATAAATTCATAAGGGAACTGAACGATCTTTCAGCTTTTTTTCTATCAATGCGAATTTTTAACCACGCAGCCGTTAAATTTTTTTTTTTTTAATCAAATTTTGAAGCGAGAATATCGAAAGGTGACCAGAAAGCAGCGAAACATTTCGAGTTGTTTACTGTTTTGATTTTTTCACCAAAAAGAAACGTGACGATTAGATAATTGCGGAACTCATCGATAAAAACGGTGGCTCGAGCTCCGGAATTTTCGAGACAGTCTGCGATAATTAGGTCACCGGTTAATCTTCGTAAGAGGACTCTCGTGCGTATGTGACCAGATTGTCTGGTGATTTATCGCATTCGCCATTCTCCGTAAAAACTTCTCGGGACATCGCGCGGGTCCAAACCTCCTGCAGGCGTCGTGCCAAGGCAAAGGTGAGTTAAGGGCTTCATCCGCTAACGGAATCACGCGGCGGTATAATATCTCGAGGATGAAACAGCCGCTCGCTTACGCGGATACTAACGGAAACCATATCGTGCTGGAATAGGGTTGTTGGGCTTAACAACTGAGGGAGGGAATCGCGCTCTAAGGACGCCGCAACATTGCCGAGTGATTCACCAAAATAGCCGGCAGATGCGCGATCAAGAAGATAGCCATACTCGGCATTTAACTTTCTACGCTGTTCTAGAAAATCAACTCAACTGAACGCCTTTCTATTGTTCTTTTTCTATACCGGGTGTCGAGGCTGCAATCGCGTGCCCTTCAACTTCGATAACAAAAAAGACTCGAAAACCTTGTGCACCTCGAGTGTCCAATCGCGGAAAGGCTTTGGTCACAATTTTTCCAAATTCTGTTTCATTCAACTGTTAAAAAAAATTCTCCAAAAGATTGCTGAATTGTTATCCTCGAAACAGCCAGATTTTCGAAAATTTCAAAAAAACCAAATTTTTATTGTAAAAAAATGAATAAAAAGTGGTACACAATTATTTTAAATTATTCAAATTAACGTGTCGGCAAACCGAGACAACATTTTTCGCCTCAATAAATTATTGGAAATTCAAATATTTACTATTACACTTTTATATTAATACAGCGAGATTTCGGCCAATTTCAAAAAACCAAATTTCTATCGCAAAAAAATGAATAAAAGTTGGTACACAATTATTTTAAATAATTCAAATTAACGTGTTGATCAACGAAGACAATAAAAACCTTATTCGGCTGATGAATGAATGATCGGAATTACAATTACTTTTTTATATTAAAAAGGCGATAAAAACAAAACTGAGTGACGATCCTTTTTTATTCAATCAAATTAATTCCCATCACTTTAACGATAACATTTCCACTGGATTGAAAAGTCGATACTTTTTTGTAAACAATAGTTTCCTGTTCGTCTATGATGACATTAAAACGTCTTGCTCTCGATGTTTTTTTTTTCCTTGCATGGTAGAATAATGAAAGGATGAAAGATGGTGACAAGTGACGTGGCAAAATAGAGGCTCGATTTTGCCCTCTTGAATATCCAGAAGCGTGTCACAGTGCAGGCACGTTATAATGCCTCCGGGTAGATTCGAGTCTCGTTATAGATATATACGTATACAACAAGACTACATATGTCGAGGAGGTGAAGCCCGGAATGGCAGAAAAAGCAAAAGCCTCGAATACTGTGAACACCCACGCACAATGGCCAAAAGCAGTCTTAATAGGTACACGCATTTGCTGATTGGAAACTGCCTGAACGAGCGAACTAGGGTTCGAAGTTTCCGAACGCGACCGAAGAAAAGAAACGAACGCCCTGATCCATAATGCACTTTGCCCACGGACCATGAACCTTCATAAAATTCCAACTGTCATTGAATCCATACATCGAGAACCGACAAGTTGTCACAGCTTTATTCGCGACCCCAAATTATTTTTATCCACCCAGATCCCTTAATGATTTATTTATTTATTTTTAATTACTCATTCGACCCTTTCGATCGAGTAAACAGGGGATTGATCGGTAAAGATGTTTTTAATAAATCGTAGGATTAAAAGAAAAAATGGTTTATAAAAAAAATAATTTTTTATGAAGAATTTTCGGAAATCGTAATTTCTAAACTTTAAATAAAAAGCCCTCCTTATTTTTTATGCTACTTTGAAGTCTGGGTTACGTGCCATAAAAGGACGTTATAATGCATTGGCTTTGTGCAGAGTAGAGTTTGCATTATTCCGGAAATAAAAAATAAAAAGAAAAGCAGGGAGGAACATATGCGACTATTCTTTGTTGCGTGTCTGATTCATTTATGCGATAAAAGGTGCGGGCTTGCTCCTCCGTCGCGGGCATACGGAATCGATTCGTTTTCATCCGATAACACGAGAGGCTCCTCATTTCTATGTACATTCATAGATAAAAATGTTCTTTTTGTGACCGAGAGGACCACTCACGTGTAATTATAATAATGAGCAGTAATTTATGATTTATTGCTTGTTCGTATTTCCTCGTGTGTGTGCATTCACATACGTGATCAAATGTTAAGGTGGCTGTGTATGTGTGGGGATCACGTATAATGGCATAAGAGCTTTCGTGCCGGAGAGTACGATAAGAGAATATAATGCACGCGTTCGCGAGTCACCGAACGCTCGCGGTCACGCTTTTTTTCAGTCACGTGCGACGTATCAGTCATCCTCGAGACAAATTATGACGAGATCGTGGAATTTTCATAAGTGCGTACAACCGGTCGCACTGTCGTCATGAATAAACACTTGCTTTACGATCCCACAGACATTTTCATGTCGCTATTTTATTGACGATACCAATCTACTAATTAATTGGCGTCATAATTATTTTTTTCATTACCAAATAACTATTACTATGAACATGATCCTAATGATTTTTCAGAACAGATTTCAGCGTTGTTTTATTAATTAAGATACGGTTATATTTATTGCTCCGAAAATAATCCTCGGAGTAAAATGATTTTAAAAAAAATTTCGCGTCCTTGAAAGATCCTGGAAAGACAAAAACGCACTGTCCCTTCATTATTGAATGACTAATCGATTGAACAATTCAATCCAAAAATTACGATCGAATGTCCTTTTTTTTTCTTCCAAGTGTTTCAATGTCGTTGACACAAAAATTAGTTGTGCCGATAAATTGAGAGACTCGGTAATTCATTGAAAAAATCGATTACTATGAAAATTAATGATTCAATTAAAATGTCGATTTCTATCGAATTATCCAACTAATCCTTTTAGACTCGTGGAATAATTGCAGTCTAACCAATAAATCTGATAATCCTGGATAATGATAATAATCCGAATGTCGCCAATTAAAATTTCGTTGATTTTTTATTGTTGTTGTTGTTGTCATGACTTAATCTTCGTAGTACGAACAAACGATAAATGTTGTTTTCGCACGTGCAGACACACCCGATGTACTCGAGAGCTTTACTGACTGGATTACGTACGTAGAGGACTACATATTCTCTCGGGACATCATTAACGTCACCAATACCAAAGCCTGCGTGAGGAAAGACACACACCTACACATTTATAATGGGCCAGCTTGCACAGCTCACGAAGGCATTACGCTTGATTACCCAACTCGAGCGCCAATTCTCCTACCTCTTCCGTCCTACTATTTCGCCCTCATACTATTAACGCGTCTATCGATGTTTCTGAACTTTACGTAAGACTCGACATCACGGAACTTGAATAAAAACAAATTTTAACGAATTTTTCGTCCAACTAGACTTGGCGGAGCATCGACGGGAATTTCGCCAACATTTGAATTTATTGTTATGGGAATAACGTGACAAGTCCAAATAATTGCCCCTAGAACTTCGTTCCTTTTCTACATTTTGAAAATGTGCTCGTGCGCGACGATTTTCGTATGAAAACTGGGCAAAGAAAAAATCTCTGAACTGTTTTTGTAATTTCAATGAAAATAATCGGGGGCTGAAAAATCTAAAACCAGAAAAAGGCATGAAGGTTTTTGTTTTGTTTATTTTTTACCACGAAGAAATTACGAACAGAGGGGAATCCTTTTCGGATTTCTTGCTGGACTAATATCTCACGAATTGGCGACTAATCTCTTAACGTTATTTCAATTTCCACGGGTATCGGGCTGACAAAGATCTCGCTGCGATTGAATATCTCTCTGCTAATTCTTCGTTATCTCTGATCAGTGCAATCATTGACGCGAGCTTTGGATATTTATCGAGAGAAAAAGGGTCGGAGATTTGTGAGTTTCTCTTCTTCGTCGTTGGTGCAGTCTACTGCATCCTTTTTTCTCTCTTTTCTCTGGGTGAATCAAGGGTCTGGGGATTCTCTCGAGGGATGCTGTGCGAGGGAACAATCCGGATTTTATTCAACTTTGCTGCATATTTATATATATCTGTGTGTATAGGGATACGTATCCCTAGGGAAAAACATGCACGCTGGTGGTTTCTCCCTTAATTACCTCCGACTTGTCGTGCCTCCATATATTTATATTGATTCCCACACAAAAATTCGTCCTCCGTTTATATTTGCTCGTTATATTTCTCCGTCTCTCAAAATTCACGTCCCAAGAACGCGCAGCAAATAAATGACCCTTCGCGAAACATGTCAAACTCTCTCAGAGTCCTCATCAAGCAAAAATATACCAACGAATGTCTGTGTACATTCAAGTCTAACGTGTCTCTGACTTAAGTTTCGGGATTTAGTCTGCAAAGTAATACCAACGGCCAGATGATAACGATCAATCCGATGACACGTGTTGAACAAAAGTGACCCTTTTATTGCAACAAGCATGCCCCGATAATTGCATTGCAACTGTCAACCTTGGGAATAGCGAGAACCCCCTCGTAACTGAGTAATTCGTTGGCACACGAAAATTTCTCCAATTTCGCATGTTCCAGCATTTTCTTATTTTTCCAAAGTTTTCATAATCGAGAGATGATTAAATTTTCTATTGTAGTTCTATTAAAATAAACAAAAATCGACCATTTCTTTCGATTTTCATAATAAAATTCATTTAATTTTTTTCCTTTTTCTATATATAGATAAATAATTCAAAAAATGAATAAATGACACTGCGGGTCTATAAAGTGTTTACCTTTTGATGTAGTTTCCCTGGTATACGAAAAAAAAGCCACAAAATAGCCTCAAAATGAGTTGGGAAGCTTAGCTTTGGAGCGAAATAAATTTTCGTCAGTAAAAATGTTATTTTTTGTTTGTTCGAGTCTCTTTTATGCGGATAACCGCGGCTAGAAACGTGAAAATTGTAGAGAGTAAGGGAAAGTCTGCTTTGAAGTGTGCGGTTGGTTGCAAACGCACGTTCAAAAAATATATATAATATGGTGTGCCGTGGGTATAAGTGTGTAGAGACATGTGTGTAACTTTGGTACACGTGTAGGTCGTACAAGTCGTACAACTGTGCGATCACGCAGACTGCAAAGGATACACTACTGGCTGTTCCTCCCTGATTTCCCTTGAGATTTCCTCGGCGTCTGCGGCTCGTGGCAAAGCCAGTACTCGAGCAAGAACGCCTCAAAATCGCTGGTTTACTATGTATAAGTACTCTCCCGGCCTTCCACCACTCCCAATCCACGTGCTCCTATCTAATGCCTAGTTTTTTTTACTCATTCCTTCAAACAAAGACCATTTGTACCCGCAACTCGCTTAGAATCACATTTTTTCTTGAGGCTGTCTATTAACTTGCATTATTTACGAACAATCACTATTTTTTCGGCGTCTGCGTTTATAGGCTTAATTATTTAAAAGTCGTTCGAACTCCGGTGGCTCGGATTGCGTTGTAGAGTAAGGAATTTATTGTTTTAGGGAGTGAACGGAGTATTTTAATGCATTAATTTATTCGGCTGATAGACGGCCATGAATATCTTCCATAAAATCCCCGAGAATAATATGTCTTATGGGAGAATCCGAAAAAAAAGGTTCTCAAAGTTTGAACCCAAGATTTTCATCGACTCGGTTCACCCTCTTTGATTAATCAATGAATAATTGTCAAGTATCTGCAGTCACATTGAAATTGCACGATGCAAAGACGAGCCCGGAGCATGAGAATAAATTCGGGAGAATTTAGTCCACTTGGGCAAAACTGACCCAAGGGTCCCATCGAGAGCCAAAGAGCGAGTGTGCAGCAGCAGTCGCTCTTAATATTCTGTAGCTTTGCTCTTCTCTCCGCTGGTTCCCGTCGCGCTCCGGGACGAACGTAAACGTTCAAGCTCTCGGATCGTGACACAATGGTCCGTGAAACACTTGCAAGTGCGTTGTCTCTCCGACGAGATACAGGGGGACAAAAAGTACAGGCTGTTACAAGAGTCAAGAGAAAAACTCGCAGTCCTGATAACGCCGGAAATTCTCGTCGCGAAAAAACTGGTCATAGGCGGTCACCCATCCAAGTATTGCCCCCATTAGAACTCAATTAATCAGCGATAACGAATCCAAAAGCACGGGATATGTATGAATTTTTATCTTCGCACTCTCGTGACCTCATTACCACGAATCCTATCACCGCATTTATTGGGGTCCTATGGGATAGAATTTTGAGCCAGCCTGTATGATGAAAGACAAAACTGGGCGAAAAGGTAAAACAAAAAACAGGGCGAATGTTTGTGTGATGTAAGCGATGCGTGGTTGGTAGGTGGGTGTAAGGACCCCATGTATAAGGGCTGTATGGACGACTTCTCACACGGTAAAACCCCATGGGTCGTTCGACACAATATGCTACGACGTACATTCGATACTCCTGGCAATAAACTGTATACACTTTTGCCACACGAGACTCCGCAACGTTCCCATAAATCCCTCGCGAATATATGTACCTATATTTATATTTGTGTGAGTGTTGCTACATGCATGCTTTTCCCTCCTCCCTCGACTCGTCCCAGAGGAATTAGTCCACTGATATAATGTGAGAACTCGGTTGGCCCAATGTCAACTAGATCTTTTGACAAAACCCACGCTTACTAAGGCTTTCGTGTCTTTTACAGCCATTGTCTGTCAAAGAAATTCCATTCATTCATTTTTCGTTGCATGTTGCAAAAAAGGATACCCAGCTACTTGATAAAAATTATATTTTTAATGATATTCCGCCCAACCCCGAGCTTTCCGAATTCCACACTCGCGTTTACAATTTTTTTAAAAATATTTCTTCCATGTTCCATTGCCTTGTGAATGAGAATTTCAATTAGTTGGTCGATTTGTTGAAAAATTGATTTTTTCTTGAAAATCTACGAAAATTCGACGCGAAACCCGAAAAGAATCGAAATTAATTGGAATTAACGAAACCCCGTTAAAATAACAAATCTTGAACGAAGTCTACTTCGCGTTGAGACTTCATTTTAATGTCCGGCGTTGTGTATTTTGGAAAAGCTACAAGTACGGTTTCGGGGTGTCTGTCCGGCTGACAAGCGCATGTACAGCCTTCATCGATGTACCCCAACCGAGATCCCTTTACAGGATTGCTTCCATATCCTTCCCGCTTTGAGCGCATCATCCTCTGAAATCGAGCCAGCCTCGCTAGGCGCGTGGGTGCAGTGAGAAACTCATAAGAATTTAACATCAGTTCCCAGCGAAAGAAGGTCGGATCTAAACATCAATAAAATAGTAACAAAATTGAATGCACCCACGCCGAATCTGTAGGCCCCCGTAGACTCCAAGAACAGTTTAAAAAAGTCTAATAATTATTTGTAGTTTCGAGAAAAACTGGAAATGTCTACAAAAGAAAAAACTTCACGATCTTTACAAAATTATTGTAAATGTTATTTTTTTTTTGTAATTCACTCCCTTAAGGCCCGGATGAGCAAAATTTTTTAATTAATTCCGATGTTTGATATTCATTGAAGAATTTTTTTCAATCTCTCGGATCGATGCGTTTTATTAAAAAATCACAAATTTGATGTCGATCCAGTGTATGCATCGGTGGTTCGACGTCAATCATAAAAACCGACAAACCAGCTGGTGCTTACTCGAGTGTAAGAAAGAAAAATATAATTGTGTCAAAAATTTTCTGCCTCTCTGCGACGTCCGAGTCATCGACTTCCGGTTGGTCGAATCGCTCATGAGCGTACGAATCTGCCGGAAGTAATTTTACTCTGAACTTCGTACCTTCTCGGGTCACTTGGCTCGAAAAAACTTCGCCTACGTTGATTTTATAATTGGCACCCTCACGAAATCGAAAAAATCATGAAAGTCTTTTCCAAACATTGAAGAAGCGTTAAGCCGAAATTATCCATGCGAGAAAATCAATTCCAATTTTTATATCGCCAGAAAACTTTCCTAATGCGATCAAATTCAATGCAAGAATTCATCAAATTCATTCTACATCACTTTTAAAAATTGGTAACATTGAATTCAAGCAAAACGACTTTGCCAAGCCTCTCAGTCGAAAATAATCAATAAATTTCGTTGCAAAAACATCGAATTATTATTTTTCACGATTCGAAGTGGGATTCGTGAGTTTGTATTCGCAAAACTCGGGATGGGACTGAGATATTTGAAAATACTTGCACGAAGCATCTGAGAATTGGTGTTTAAATGGGAATATAGTAAAAGCGATATTAAGATGGAGTATGCATCGCAAGTGCTTTATCCCCGAAACGAGGGTATAACAAGAAGCCACTTGGCGAACAGAGCGGTAATAGATTAGAGGCATCTTGCACCCTATACGTGCGGAGCATATATTGTCCCCTTAACACCCCCATTTCGAGTGCTTCGCTTTAGTTGAGTTGACCCTACTTGTCTCGCGCTACATGCCACCTCTGCTTTACGGTGAATTCTCATTTATTTACACGTACACAAGTAAATTTGGTAAACATCTCTGCGCTAAGTATATTTCGTACTGGCTGGTACGAACTTCGTTGCACACAATTATTCGCAGGTATAATTCCGCAACTTTTATGCATCGTATACTTCGTAGCACCACTATTTTCGACGCGAAGTATTGTAAACATTTATCTCTCTTAAAAATCATCGCATTTCCCATAGCATTTCCATGAAAACTAAAGCCCCATTTCCGCCATGTTTATTTCTCATTAGTCCGAGAGTTCTCCTCCAATGGAATCGTGCATAAACGTTTATTTTTTATTTTTATTAATTCCCCCGTATAAAAGGCACTGCATGCACGAGGAAGGGTGAATTTTCATTCAGACAAGTTGAGCCAGTTTCATGAGCGAAAATATTATTTTCTACATCATTCGTTCTCCTCTTTATTTTCGAAGGGAAGTACTGCTGCATGTAACGCTTCATAAAAGTCAAAATATCATTGGCACAAAGTTCATTCGGCACGAGATGATGCAACAAAAACTGTTTCTACTTAGCCGATCTTCTCGCTTCATCTTATCTGCCATAATCTCTTCGTACACAGTAAATCTAGTGGCTTTTATTCTCTTCTTCGCTCTCTCCACCCTTGCACATCGCGCCAGGTATTTCGTGCTTTGAAAAAAAACGTCTCGCTCATTCGTAGTGCTAATCTATATAGAGACACTCTCCGTAGCACTCAGGAATATGTATATAAGCGATTATGGGACGTTGAATCCTTCGTGAAAAGGGACTCACGACCCATGTGTGTGTATTCGTTGGAACGAGAGAAAAGCAACCCCTCGAGTGATGGATCCAACCAGGGTGGCGATTTAAACGAGTCCACGCAATTTCCTTAATGTACTGTCTAAATGACCTCACTCGCTGTCTTCATATATCGATATATATTTGAACATTAGATCGAGAAGTGTGTGCATTTGTATGTGTCAATTCGATTCGGGCTAGTTCGACTATTATTATCGTAATGTTCCCGATAAAATAATCTTTTTCATATAAAATTTATTTATTACCGCAAATCCACTTTTTTGCACTGTTGCTAAAGTGTTTACGTTCACGAGATGCCGGAGGCGTCAATATTTAAAAAAAACCTGAAGCCTCTCGTCGGTTGCACGCAACGACTGCATTAGACGTTCCTGGCCACTAATTTATTCATCAGTTCGAGTGTTTAAACGCTAATGAATAAATTTATCCAGAGAATGGCTTCTCAATTATTTATCCTCATTGATCAATCGGATTTTTGGTCTGTTTATCGATCGGTCATCGGTCTATTCATAAGCTGGAGACTTGGACAAATTCGCACCGGGTTTAGGCAAGATCGAACTAAGGATTCGACACTTTTTTCGTCCGCATCGATGTGTCGACGATAATCCACCGTCTGTTACGCGTAAACGTCTGGCTAATGGGTTGGCTAAACGATTGATGTACGATAAAACTCCGGGTCCTGCCATATATATTTCCCTGTCTTCGACTTTCACGGTCGTCCTCTCCCGCGCGCGTACAACCACTCGGTCATTTCCAATCGACACTTGTGAGCAAACACGTTTTAGGCGGCTCTGTTGCATAATCCAATACACCCCTCGACTCCTGTATGTCATTATTCGTATCCTCTTTCTTCCGCGATGAATTTATACAAAATCTTTTGCTCACCCGAAGCCTCAAATTTACCCGCAATGGCCTTGAGAAACAAATGCCAAAAATAATCGAATGACAATTGCGAATCCTTTTCAATTTTATAGAAAAATTTGAGGAGCAAGAAAAATTTTCCTCTGCAACGAATCGGCACGCTGAAAAAATTATTTTTCATGATAATCATTAGTGAAATTCTTTGGGGACTGTTGAGGCAGTTTTTCTAGGGAATCGTCGTAGAAAAATATAGTAATTTGACTCTTTACTATCCCGCGCACTTGACGCGGATTTTGTGTATCCGTATCTGAAGTGCCATTCGCAGAGAATTCGAGTGTGTGAGTATAGAGAAAGGACAAAGAATCATCATCTCATATAGAAAGGAGTGAAAGCTTTTGGTGAGCGAGATTGCGAAGGGGATAAATTCGAAGCATGCAGACAGGAGGGTGGGGATCGGTGATGATCCCTCGTTTCTATGTACGTCCGTATACGTATCGTTGTATGAATATAGAGTTCTGGTCTTCCCCTAAAAACACCGACCAGCCGTTCTCGTATTAGTCAGTTCCGCGGGCACATTGTCCGGATTTCATACTTATTTGCACAATTTCCACTTGATTTTTCGTAACCCTGTATACAGATGAATCGCATACGAGAAAACACAGTAATGTATAACGTACTGTGCAAGCAAAACGTCAAGCCAAATGTTTCTTCGTAACCCTCGCGGAGAAAAAATAAGCCACTCGCTAACCGAGGCCATAAACCTCCATATCGCCTCGTTGGCGTTTTATTGAATGGAAAATATTAGATTTTATTAATGTTATTGGCCATGGGGCACGAGCTCCATACACTGAATATTTATGACTCGAGAAAAATCTGCGTCTCGGAACGTAACGATAACTCAACAAGGCAGGAGGCACGGAGTTCTATTCAATTAATCAATTGTTAATAACTTTGGGAGATGCTCCCGCATGTCGCGAATTTGGCAAGCGAGATTTTTTCATAATAATAGAAAAAAATTATGCAGAGAGAAAAGAGAAGAGATTTGGAAATGACGAATCGTAAAAATACGTGAATTGTTATTCGTCGGTACTTTTGAGCAGACGTGGATGGCCGAGGGTTGACCGAGAGAGCGAGAAGGGCACGACAATCAGTGAGACCTGTCGTCGTCGTCGTCGTCGTCGTCGTCGTCGTCGTTCTCGTAGTCTACGAGTTTCGTATTGTAAGCTCTTTGGGTTCGGACTGATGTTGGGGTGTTGACGCGGATTTAGGGGTTGTGTGTGATGTGAAGCGTAGAGTTTCGACGCGATAAAGGGCTGAACATATATTTTTCACCCGTGCCGAGGCTTTTTGTATTCATTGCAATTTCTTTCTTCCTATCTCTTTATTTTTTCCTCTCCATATTCGTCGCCCTCCACGTTTTTTCGCTTTTCTTCCTTTTTCTGTGTTTTTCCGGCTGTCTCTTTCGTCCTCGCTCTCCCTCTCTCTTTTATCTCTCACTATTAAAAACAAATGACAAACCGTCTGCTCCTCGGCTCTTCCAACTTTTTCCACTGGATTTATCGTAGCGTGCCTCGTCATCACGCTCTACTCTCACATATTCTTTTTCCTCCACATTTTTTCCTCTTCTCAAAAGTCAAACATTCCGCAATCCTCAAAGATTATGAACAATCTGCGAATCGTTATTAACCCGCTATCACCCACCCTGCATCATTCAAATCTTCCGACACAAATAAACATACATTTTTACTCTAACACCTTGCCTTCGTTCATACTCACTGAATCTTTTACTCTGTTTCTCTCAAAAAGAACAATCATTTTTTCAAACATACGAACTATCGCCTGCGCGATCACCAACGTTCGGCATTCTCCGACAAACTCACTGCCTCATTGGGTGACTGCTGAGAGTTATTTCTTCTGAATTTCTCACCATGTCATCGAACTAAGACTGATTAAAATGCGAGCCACCTGCATGCACTGCCTTCCGTGATGCTGAAGTTTTTAACGTTGGAATGCAACGAAAAATATCGATTTTCATTAATAATTTGTTCAATTTTTTAAATGACCCAAATTTTTCAAGCCGATATATTTTTCTGGGGCAAAAAGCCGATTGTTTAATAATAGGAATTTAATTCTGAATATGAATAATGGACTTTGGCAAAGAAAAAACGAATTCCGTTGCTTACAACGATGCAAACTCCAACCTCATACTTTTCAATATGCTTCTCGTTGATCCTGAAAAGAAATTTTATTTTAATTAAAAAAAAAAAAATTTTAATTTCATTTAAAATCGAATTTTATAGTCAAAAAACATGTTTCCATGAAATTACAATTCCCCAGAGATTCTGTTTTGAACGGGGATTTTTTTTTTAATATTCATATGAAACCCATTAAGGGATAAAAATATTATTTGCACCCTTTGAACTTATTTCAAAAAATAGATTGGAACTCATATTCCAATGGTGGACCATGAGATTCTGTGGAACATCTGTACAGCCGATATATTTGCGTGAATCACATTTATCAGGATAAAGAAATCGGAGTATCGATACAATTGTGCATAGATTATTAAGTGCCACAAGCGACATGTTTGACATTCATGACTTAGCCACACAAAGTCCAAAATATCGAGACCTTTTCTCTCGCTTTCGGATGCTTTTGCGGCCTTAAGGCCAACTGTCAAAGGCACATTAACCGGATCTGCTGTTCGTACACGGTGCGAGAGAATATTATGGGCAATATTACATATGGATATATAGACCAAGGGGTGGATTTTTCGATACGCGTTATTATAGCCCCTTTTCTACCGCTGCCTGGATCGCATCAAGAGCCCTTGTTCGTGGCGCCTAACGGGACCACCGTTCTACACCATATGCATATATGCTGCCCGTAATTCGCGCAACCTTTAAATTCATTTAAATGTATTTTGGCAACTCCCATGATTTATTACCCGCGCCCATAAAATTTGATACATTTTTTTCTTTTTTTCTCTTCAATCTCGTTCTCCTTTCGCCATGACAATTTTGCTCATTGTAAACCTTCGATTAATTGCTTTTCGAGATTTTTCTTAATTCACCAGTTTTTTGCGATTTCTTCTGATTTTCCGGCATTTTGGCGATGGAATATTCACCAAATGCAATTTTATCGCATTTTTCCTCGGTTCGTTGCAAAATGTGATCGATCTTTGTGGCTACTTTTGTCTATTAAAATAGCTGAATGAATATAAAAATTTATTTACACCGATACTTGGATTTTTCGTTGAATAAATTTTAATGACGTCCACTCGTTATCTTTTATGTTTTTTTTTTATGGTAGGTAGTCCATAGATAAATGATATATCGAGGAATCGGGGCGGTCTGGAAAAATCCCCTTGCCTATGAAGCGTGTGGAATGTTGGCCGAAAATTTGCCTAGCAATCTGGATGATTATTCAAATACAATGGGTATTTTTGGTGCGGCAGTCTCTGTCTCTCGCGTGGCTCATAAACTTGACGTTTATATCGATGGAGAAAATTGGGCATCTGCATGATTTTTCGAGGCTTTTTCTATCGCGGATCAAACAGACAAATGGGATTCAAGATCGCTGCGTTTTTCGCAGCCCCCTTCTCGTGTAGTAAAATGCATCCACCAATATCTATGAAACATTATATCTATACAGACATTTTTACTCGTGTGGGTATTATACAGAGGGATCAGTTAACGCACCGTGAAGAAGCCACGATTTTCCACCTGACGATCACGCGCTCGTGCCAGCTACTTTACTGCTGTCGCGTATATTCGACACCCTCCCTCGTGTCGTCTGGCTTTTCGTATTCTCCTCTCCATACATATATATATATGGACCGAGTCACGACAGATGGTTCGTAACTTTGCATATATAGGTGACATCTATTAACGAGTGCCACGCGAAGGATCCTTTTTATCCTCGTAAACCTCTCCGTCATAATCGTCCCCATAAATATTATAATCAACCTTCAATCACACTTGCAATTTATTTCATGCATCAATATCCATTGTTGATCGATTTTCACAATAAAAAACTAATTTTTTCGCTTGTACTGGTCCCTGGAAAATGAATGAATGAAAAACAAACATGGACGGTCGTAATTTCTTGTTATTTATTTGCCTTTGGATAAATGTTACGATTTATTTTATTTATTGACAAAAAAAATTCTTGCTTGAGCTGCAATTATACGAAATTTCGTTCGAGATCGTGAAAAATGAAAATTTGGCGAAAATTATTGTTGTTTATTGCGGAATCAACAATAAAAACCGTAATAATGATGGTATGAGGGGAATGAAAGGAACAAGAAGAATACAGAAATAAAGAAGAAATGAAAATGTCTTGGAAGCATTGAAATTTTTTTTACCCTACTGCTCAAGCATAAAGTCTATTTATCGTACCAAAGGAACTGGTAAATAGGGAGGCGGTATATTTATATATACACTGTACAGAATATGGAAAACTCTAAAGATGCAAGATTAGAAAATGGCGTTCCCTCGACTCTGTCGGTTGAATTTCCCGTTACCTTAATTCCACGATACATTTTTTTTCTTTCGTTCTTACTTTTTTCTCAAGCCGCCATCGCGCCGTCGCAATTTTCTTCACAAACGCTG
Source organism: Campopleginae sp. 14b (assembly GCA_030522525.1). Taxonomy (NCBI): domain Eukaryota; kingdom Metazoa; phylum Arthropoda; class Insecta; order Hymenoptera; family Ichneumonidae; species Campopleginae sp. 14b. Next base: position 69,510 of record JAPYYS010000352.1, read on the forward strand.
CCAAGGCAACCCCACACACATCCCTCTTTCTATTCGCCATCGCGCCCCCGACTCCTGTATCGGAATATTCGTGAATGTCTTTTCATTCCGCATTTCTTCACGCTCCAACTATAATATCGTAAATATCGCGAATGCGGTAATGAATTCGAAAATACAAAATCGATCGGTTGATGATTTTTCAAATCCAATCGTCACGTCAATTTTTTCTAGAAAATAAAATCGATGTAAAAATTCGTTCAATTCTTCATCGAATCGAATTGCAAATGAACTGAATTGCCAACTTTTTCGAAGGACCGTGACGTTTGAAAATTTCTCCTGAGCCCAGTCTTCGAGGTTTCTCCAACGTGTTTCAAAAAATCTCAACAAATTGTGCATTTTTTGAAAAATTTTCTTCGAAATTTCAAAAAAAAATTTCAAAATTTCTTCTCAAAATAATTTAAAAAAATGTATACGTGTTTTAAAAAACGTTGCTTTGCCAACCTTTTCATAGTTTCATTTCAAAAAAATATCAAAACGATAATTCTACAGATATTATACGTCGAAGACTTCGTCCGTGCAATTTATCGAAGCAGAAAAGATTTTTTGGATGAATGATGTCGGTGGCTATAAAAATTGTAACATTTTAATGAGCTTTTGTGATTTTTCCACGATTTTATAAATTTATTTATTGTTTGTGAATTCATACACCCCAGTAAACAGCGATAATAAGTATTTCGATGTTTTCTTAGCAATTTTCTTTTTTTTTCCTGCCAATTCGTCGCCTCATAGCGCGTTAAGTCGTTCGCTCGCCAAAGGGTTGCTAAACAAGTGTATATATGTATATAGGAAAGGGTAGAAAAGCTCACGCCATACTGGGGGCGGTCGATCTACCGACCAATCGCCAGACTCACATGGATGGCAGAGGGTTGCGACCACACCCAGTCACCCCTTAAGCATCATCTTCATTTCTCCCTCTCTCTCTCTCATTCTCGTCACGATTCCGGCAACCCCCGCACCCGATATTATGCTCACCCTCCAAAGGGATCACGTGCGCACGAGCACAACTGTAGCGAGCCAACAGTCTCGCGCGTGCTCTCGTTCTGTCAACTTCACCATAACGTATTTTATTTCTTATTTTTTTTTCTTTTTCATAAACACGCGCGATCCGACAAACGTCAGTTCTATGAGTGTATGAATTATTCCCCGAATCATAATTAGTTAATTATCGCTTGTTTTTCATCAACCATGTATGAGGAAAAAAAAATATGTTCATTATTTTTTCGCGGTTGACGAGGTCGTAGTTATGAATGTGCAGCGGTGCGTGACATTTTGTGATAATAGTGATAAGAGTAATCGAGGATCGAAGTGATTAATTCTCGATCGATCATCATTGATTTTTTAAAAATCGACCGATCGGTTTGATTTCCACTTTCGAAACTCTATGACGCAACTTTTTGAGAATGAAAGCATTCTGTGACTGACACATTTCTGGATTCTCCCCTTCCGTCTCCTTTCTTTTTGCGCGGCCAGAGACTCAGTGATTATTTTTTAAAATGATCGGCATCGAGATGTTGGGCTGTAACGTCGGCTTACCCCTCGACAGATCTTTTCGCAGTCGAAGCGAAGTTTTGACTCCACCACAAAGTAGCCCCGAGTCACATCACAACAGCAATCTCAATCTTTCGTCCCGGGGATTTCATCCTTTCGCTGATCATCCACTCGCTGAAATCACTCTGCCCAGAAATATTCCCGAAGTGTTGCTCTGTAAGTTTATTCACCCGAATTTCCATAAATATCGAACTAGAACAAGGACAATCGATTTCCAAGAAATCGAAACGAAGTCAGCTGGGAATTAAAATGTCGATCCTTTCATTGTATATTCTATAATTTATTGCTATTACCTCCAATTTCCAATGTTCAAAGAAAATATATTTTTCGACCTCGGACTAAAAAAAAAATCTGAGCATGATCTAAAAAATGAAAATCTACTCTTCAAAAATGTGGGGTGATGAATTTAATTCATAAATTCAATAAATTGCAAGGAAGGCGGGGACTATAAATAATATTGCAAAATTTAAAAAACTCCACGTATTCATGCACCGAGAACATTTATTATAAAAAAAAAATATTTTTCGATCATGAATCCCATAAAAAATTATGAAAACTTCTCGTGGGAGAACAAAATATTAAAAAATGTTTTTCTTCCTGTTCTTTTTTTCTCGATGTTGCTGCTGGCTAATGGCAAAAAAAAACAACAGCGACGATACCAAAATGTGGAGGATGTCAAGAAGCCATTCTGGACAGGTACGTCTTGAGGGTACTCGAGAGATGCTGGCACGCGCGGTGTCTCACTTGCAGAGACTGCGGGGCCAGATTAACCAACAAGTGTTTCGCGAAAAACGGTCACGTTTTTTGCAAAGACGATTTTTACAAGTAAGCATCAAATTTAAATATTAATATAACATTTTCATCTTCTTGAATGTTTTTGGGTTCAGGAAAAAAATGGATTCGCGCGATTTTTATCATTTTTGAATATTTTTACACCGTCAAGTTGTAATATTGTCCATTCCGCTTGTGTTCGTTGAGGCGTTGACTACATTTTTTGTTCTCCCGACAAATATCCATAAATCTTTCCACGCACTCATTCGCATCTCTTCGAAGGAACGTACCGAAGGGTGGGCGTATAAAAAAGGGGTTGCATTAAGGGAGTCGGTTGATTCGTCGAAAGAGAAAAAGCAGAGGAACGAGGGCGTAGGAAAGTTTCTTCAAGAAAGAGCTTCACGCCTTTCCAGCAACGCAGTATTGATTGTCACTAGAAAGATTCCCTGCTATTCGTATCTCGTCGTTTTTTTCTCGTATCGCGAGAGACACGAATCATTCCCCCGCCCTTATTGTTCCCTCACCGACGACGAGACGCCATACTTTTTCCTTCCCAGCCTTTCGAACACAAGGGACTTTCATTTTTTCGACTATCATCAGTTTTCTTAATCGTACGGAGTCATTTTTGTTCGAAAACTACACAATTTTTTTTTTTTTTAAATTGAAATAACAAATATTGAAAATCGTTGATTCGTGTATTACATGATCGATATAACGATTGTTTTATTTGTGAATGTAATGTCAAATGTTGTGTGTTGTTGGTGTGGCAGGCGTTTCGGGACAAAATGTGCGGGCTGCGGCCAAGGATTGGCGCCATCCGAGGTAGTGAGAAGAGCACAAGAACTCGTTTATCATCTTACGTGTTTCTCCTGCGCTCTTTGCTCGCGACAACTCGATACCGGTGATCAGTATTATCTAATGGAGGACCGTAAGCTCGTTTGTAAACCAGATTACGAGGCCAAAGCGAAAGGTACAAATTTCATTGGATATTCCTTTAGCCCTGGATACCTGTAAACTACCGCTCCAAACATTTCCGAACCAAAAAAAAATCAGAAAAATTCAAAAAACCCAGAAAAATGTGAAAAATCAGAAAAATGCAAAAAAAAGGTTTTTTGCAGGAGTTTGGCATGGAAGGGCAATCGATTAGATCGTTCTGAAAAAAATTATTGGAAGTTTTCACACAAGTTTTTTTTTTTATAAAAAATAATAAATTATGAAAATTCGTGAAAAGATCGAAAAGTTAATTTTTAGAATTTCTTGAAAATTAAAATAAAGCTCCCTTTCTGTGATCAGAAAAAGAAAAATGGAATGCGCAGTTTCGAAACTTTATTAAATTATGCATTTATTTTCATTTTAACTCGTAGAATTGGCTGACGGTGGGAGCATAGACGGCGAGCCACCAAACAAAAGGCCAAGAACAACAATTACCGCGAAGCAGCTAGAAACCCTGAAGCTCGCCTACAACAATAGTCCAAAACCAGCGAGACACGTGAGGGAACAACTATCACAAGATACAGGTCTCGATATGCGCGTCGTACAAGTTTGGTTTCAAAATAGGTACGAAAAAATTAATTAATTATCCGAATTTTGGGATTTTTTGTAATTTACTCTTTCAAGGCATTTTTTTGAGAAAAAAAAACTATGACCACATAACACCGATGGGAAAATCATATTTCCATCGCTTTTGATTATTTTTGACAATTTAAAAGTTCGTAGCTCTCGAATGTTAACTTTTGAAAAAATTCGTAAAGCTGACGGTTAATTAATCGAAGAATTTCGCATGTTTTTTAGGAGGGCGAAAGAAAAGAGGCTGAAAAAAGATGCCGGAAGAACGCGATGGTCTCAGTACTTCCGTAACATGAAAGGCGGCAGTTCTGGTGGACATTCCCCGAGGCATGACAAGCTCCTCGATAAGGACGAACTCAAGATCGATCTTGACTCGTCCTTTGGCCATCACGGTAAACACATTTTTTTAGTTTTTCGTCCAAAATCGATGTAACATTTCAGTCAACGTGTATGAGAGGAAAATGAGTGGATAAAAACATGGAATTGGGCAAATGGAAATAAAAAAGCTCGGGGAAACGAATTGATAAAAAAAAAATGAAGCCAACTTAATTTTTTTAATGAAAATTACTCAAACGGGATGAATTAAATAATAAAAATCTTTTTCCAACTTCAAGGGCAGATTAAAAGTGAAATATTTGAATTAATGAGTCATTCGTTCGGGTTAAACTAGTGAAAAATTCAGGAGAATCGTCGGATTTTCATTGGATAGATAATTTTTTTACGAGGGTCTCCATGTAGACAGTAAAGACCCTTGAAATTTGTTATCTGGGCGTGGGCAGTGAGAGGCGGACGTTAGAAGTGCAAGCTCTCGAACAATGGGATGAAGAGGCGGAGGAGGGAGGGTTGAGCCACGATTCACCCTCGTCTTCTCGATCTTCCACTCTCGTAGGTCTAGCTCGCTGTGTTTAACGCGGAAAAGGCATCTCACTTTGGCGTACAGCATCTTCAAATATTCAGGAGATTGCTCTCGGCTAACTGCCAGGCCTCGTACGAGCCTGAGATTTCACAAAGATTCCCGTCCGCACAAAACTCCGCACCCAAAAACCCTCGACGTTTTATCAGTCTCCAATATTTTATTCTTCTTCACGCTGATATATCGTTTGCAATCGTATGTTTCAAAAAAATTTTCGCATTCGCCATAAAAAAAACTTGCCAACGTGCACGATTCTCTGAAAATCAAAAAAATCTGCAAATCCTCGATGTTTTTTCAACAAAAACTAGCGACCGAAATACTGAAAAAGCAATTCTATAAAATTCATTGTGCATTGAGTTCGCTGAGTGTGACTCATAGAGCAAAAAAAAAAAAATCTTTAAAGAATTTCTGGTCAGACGAAAAAAAAACAAATGGGAAAAATTCGATCGTAGGAACAATTTTTCAAATTGTCTTTCAATTTCAATTGCAGATCTGAGCAACGATAGTTATGGCACAGTGGTGAATATGGGCCTGGATGGTGAGGGCACGAGTCCTGGAGCCGGAGGAAACGGTCCCGGCTTATCAGGCCCTCCGGGTGGACCGGGTCGTGGTTACCTCGGCGCTGGCACGCCACCTTATCTCTCAACATCACGCTCGCCCTCGTTACCACCTCAATTTCCTTACCCACCGGACACCGGACTTTCCGTCTACACGACATTAGGTAAGAAATCATCATTTTTTCAATTTCCAATAAACTTTTTTGGAGAATTCAACTCTCAAAGTCCAAGTTTCAACATTTTTCCATTGAATTAATTTTGTCATGAGTTTCGTTCAGTGATTGACATTCTATTTAAAATAAAATGGAAGGTTTTGATTGGAATTTTTTTTACCTTTGATTTACTGATTGTTCGCAGGTGGTTCAGGCGGCATGGGAGCTGGACCAGCGTCGGATTTGAGTAACGAATCAAGCGGAGGTGGAGGACCAGGTGGAGTAAGTGGCGGAAGTGGAGGAGGAAGTGGTCCAGGAGGTGGTGGTCCGGTTGGTGGTTATCCGGATTTCCCTCCATCCCCGGATTCTTGGTTGGGCGAACCAGCTCAGCATCCTCATCACCATCCCCATTACGCCACATAACCCGCCACGAAAAACTAAGCAAAAAAAAGAGAGATAAACACAAAAATCAGAAAAATACTCCTCGTACGAATACCGAATAGAAAAATAACTGTCGGTCGCGCGGGAATCCATTTCACTCGGATATCGCGTGTCAGACAACAGAGTTATTGTTCTAAGACTGTACTCGAGTGTACCGTCCCTCCTGATACAAGAAATAAAAATAACAATTAACAAACCTTCATCCCGCACCTTCCGGAAAATAAATTCGTCACTAAAATGCGAATAAAATCAACAAACAAAACATCATCGTAAGGAACCTGACAAAATTTGTAAACCGTGTATTTCTCGTCACGTCGATCGAATTCATTCATTTCACTGATTATTTATCGTCGATTTTCCTTACCAATGAATCTGCAGCATTTTTTAATATTCATATTCCATAGCGAATGAGCAAATCCATTAAAGTTCTTCGCCCAATTTCAGACGATATGGTCGCAGGAAACTCTCGGTGGCACAAGAATTTTTCAAAATATTCGAATTGATCAAATTAATTCGGATTTTTATTTAAGCGAGAAACAAATTGGCAGAAATATTGTTTGTTTTTTTTCAGTCGACGTGATCAGAAGACCACGTTTTCAAATCGCACACTCACGGATACGATAAAAGAGTGAAATAATCCACAAGCATAAGGGAAGTGACGATTCATACCGAGCATAGTCCATAACGCATCGATATTACGGTTTAAATATAGATATATATAAATATATATATAAATATATATATTTATGTACAAGTTCCTCGTTTTCCGTTATCATAGACTTGAACCAATGGGATTCGTTAGATGATAGTGTTGTCGCGTCGCGTCGTGCACAGGATCTTATAATTTTAGTTTGTCCGTCTCTCTGTTTTTCCGTCAAGCCCTTCGTACCCTATTGTCGTGTTCGCCGATTAATTCGTAATTCGTATAAATAGTCGAAATGAGGAAAAGATAAATAATTAAAAGGATAAGAAAAAATGAACATAAAGAATGCCCGGTGGAGTCGATCCTCGTGCACATCGCGATATCATTCTCGTCGTAAACGACAATTGTGTCAGGCTAGATATATGAAGTGACATATTGTAAATACTCGATAATAAGATTCTATTGTATCTGCTGTATATTATATTTGCGAATAGCACGTCCGTGTGGATCGAGAAAACTGAGAATTAATACAAAAACGTGAATAATTCAAGAGAACGAAAAGCAACGTACTCGTTGAGCAAGTTGAGAAAAAAAAATCGTTCCGAGGGTCGCGTCCAAGCTTGAGCCAACGCTCCCACCGTTTTTTTTCTTACGCAAACCCAAAACCCATTTTTCACTTATTTGCGAATATTTTGCTCCAGTTATTGCAAGACTGTGGCAGAAAAAATATGGAAAACTGAAGAGGAAACTGAAAACTAGAAAAACGACGTCGACTCCTCGGAACGGTTTGTACTTCGTCGCCAAAACTAACGTACTTACGAATGAGAGAAAAAAGAGGCTCGTAAGCGACGTAGCATGTTCGCAACTCGAAAAAAAAAAATCAGTTATTATTACGAATCTTTATATTATTATCTAGTCATCAAGTGATAATAAAAATTTATCATAACCGATATTCCCATGGTTTTGTAAATTATTTGGAGGCTGAGGTTTCAGGTCGTGAGGAAAATCCGTGAAAAGATCGAGTTTTTAATTCCAATGGCACTTTATTCCTCCTGGATCTATTTACAGATGGTTTATCTCTTAGTTTATGCGATGATACGAAATCTCTAAAGTTTAGCGCATATTGAACTACACACTCGTGTGAATTTTCTCGTTGTGACTCCCTTCTCTCGAAAATGAAAGTTCGTTGAGGATAAAATAGCTTTTTCATTTGTGAATTGCGAGGACGAATCGAAGAAACAAAAAGTTTTTCATCGAATTTAAATTGGAAATCTCTTCAGCGTCTCTATGTAAATGTACATACGTAGATTTTTTATATACAAGGTTTGTTTCAATGTACAATAGATACACAACGTCTCTGTCATCGGTGCTCTCTTCCTTTGTCCTTATTGCCTTTTGAAAAGCTCTCTGCGAGGATGGAAAAATATTCTTTGCTTTTCCTTACCGATCGCCGCAGCCTTAACCACAACGAATTACTCCCGTTGGCATGAACATTTAAGCCGTTCGATTTCTGAATGCGAAGGAGTCTCAGAACTCAAGAAAAAGGTTTAGGCGTGGAAAAACGTTTGAGAGTATAAATAAAACGATTCAATATCGTTTGGACGAATCATTTAAACGCCGAGAGACTTGTCGACAAAGAAAAATCTTTTCACCGGTGATTATTGATTTTGAATCACCAAATCATTCCGCTCCCACTTCTCGTTTCCCTTTTATTATCACTCAAGGGATTATCGTTCGTGTTCTTGGTTGTTTTGACGTCGCACTGACTTCACTTCAATCGAACGGTTCCTCGTAGGTTCGCGTTTTTTTAAGTATACTTTTCGTCATCATCAGCTGCTTCGTTATCGCCTTTTCTACGTTTTTCTTGTTTTTGTTCGATGCCGACAGGTGCTGGAAAGTGTCTTCGAGCGCTCGCCTCGTCTTCATCAATCTTCTCTTCAACGCCTCGTTCTCTTGCTTCAGGGCTTCGACCTCGTCCAGACCTGAAAGAGACAGATAAGCGTTTCAATTGCCCGTTAAAAATTCCAGCGGTTCTGGAGACTTTTTCGTCGTCGGAGCGTTAATTTTACCTTCTAAATGGAGCGGACTGTCACGATCCATGTCACGCATTCCACGATGTGTGTTTGAATTGTAATCCCCGTCACTCAACAAATTCGTCATCGATTCTGTGATCTTAAGCGTGTCTTGCAATGGCCGCGTCGTTGAAACGGCTGCGTCGGACTCGATCCCCAAATCTGGAGAACAGGACGATTTACTTCGGCCTGTTGATGCTGGATAATTTATCGGCAACCAATATTGAGAGCCCTGAAACAATGAAAAAGCCTGTTAATCGATTTTCGATCACTAATGCATTTGATTGCATTTTTCGCATATTTCTGGGACGTCGTAGCAAATTTTTATGTCAATCAACACTCCGTTGAAAAAATATGGTCGGGGAATCGATTTTTCGGAAAAAACTCACGTTGTACGTATGATATTCTTGCAACAAATCATCACAAGTGTGTTTGTGGCTGTTATCGGTGGGGATGGAGGAAACTCCGCTCGAACTTGGTGCCGAATCACTGGCTTCGCAAACGACCACGTGCCTTCGGAGTTCCTTGTTCGTAACTTCGAGTTCCTCGAGCCTTGCCCGATGGGAATCGTTCATTTGATTGAGATCAGTTACCTGAAAATAAGTTTTGATTGGCACAAAAGATCGAGAGATAAGCATATTTTTTTTTCAATCGTACGTCAAGGTCTTTGAATCATTTGTGAGGATCGTTTTTATTTTTTTCCTTACCTCTTTATTGAATTTGTCCTGAAGACACCGCACAGTCGTGTCGTATTTGTTCTCGCTTTTTCGAAGTTCTTGTTCCAGTCTCAATTTGTCGTTGGTCAGTTTTGTATTCTCTACGAGAACTTGACTGTGTGAGAGTGTAAGTTGGTCGAGATCTTTGGAGAGCGTGGAAACGTTGGATCGCGTGAGTTCATTTTCTTCCTCAAGCAATTTTATTCTCGATCTCAACGCCTCGTTTTCACGGTTGAGAGTGAGCATCATATCCGAAGCTTTCCTGTCAGTGTCTTCTTTGTAATTGAGCAACTCGCTCTTTTGCTTCGCGATCTCAATCGCCATGATCTCGACGTCGGTGATTTTCATTTCGAGCTGAGCTTTTCGTAAACTGTTGTTTTTACCGTCGTTTTTCATTTCGTTCCATTCATCGAGCCTCTTCTCGAGGGAGCATCGCAAACGTTCGTTGGAAATCTTGGATTTTTCCAGGGTTCCGATCAACGATGAGATTTTTTGGCTCATCTCAGGATCTTCCAGTTTCGGCGATATTTCTTCTCGCAAAATTCTCAACTCCTTACTCAAGAGCTTATTCGTTTCAACGATCTGTTGTATTTGTTGTGACGCCTCGATTTCTACGGGGGATTCGGACTGATGGGAGTTTTTGTGGTGAGGTACAAAGTCGATCGAGTCTTCAGAGTCGCTGAAGTTTTTCAAGTACTTTGAGGCTCTTGGTCTGTTGGAAGATTTGTGGCTTTTGTGGGTCTCTTGGAGGCCGATTCGGGCGAGCGAAACTTTGCGATCTGGCTCCGAAAAAGCTTCGGAATCTGATTGTGCTTCGGAAACATTGGATTTTCTAGGCTCGTTGAGGGCCAAGTGCTCGGTCGACTGACTGCGACGGGCAAAATTCCCAAAATCAGCAAGTTCCTCCCAAGGGAAGACATCGCCTTTTTGGCTTCTGACAAAATCGTCGTAGAGAGTTTTTGAACTGAGGAGCACGTCGAGTACGATTTTTCGATGATCGTCGTTCAAGTTGGACGGATTGTGCGTTTTCTTCAACATTTCTTTCATAAATTTGAAAAGATCCTTCACGTGAGTGCGTAGCATTTCGCAATATTTCTTCGCTCTCTCGTTCTCCGCGAACGAGGCATTTTCGGCATCCGAGTTGGAAGCGAAATCTGGTTGTGCCACGAACTTCAACCACCTCAGATAATCGACTTCGCGCTCTAAGTCGCGTTTTTGATTCACGAGCTTTTGCACGTACTCCGTCATGGTTTTAACGTCAATGGTCTCGTTACCATTCACGTAATTGAGCTGCACAACGTCGCTCGTAAACATCACTCTCACGCCAATATTGTTGAGTTCTCTCAAAACCGAAGTCAGCTGAGAATTAACCCGTAGCTCTTCCTGTTCCGATTTGTTTCCGCGACTCGTGTCTTGCGATTGATTCGCCGACATAGTCTGATTGTGCAACTTAGCGATCTCTTTGTTTTTACTCCACAACTCGGTGTTTACCAATTTTTGAAGATTTTGCGTTTTCACTTGAAGATCTTTCGATAATTGTTCGATTCTGCGATTTTTCTCCTCGATCTCGATGTTTCGGAGGATCAATTCTTCTTGGACTCTCTGCTGCTCTCCCGGCGCATCCTCGAATTCCAGTTTGTCAATTCTGTCATTGGCTTCCTCGTAAGCTTCCTTCAATCTATCCAGTTGCTGAATTTTCTCCCACAATTCTTGGCGAATCGCATTTTTCTCCGCTTCCAACGTTTCGATCTTTGCCTCCTTCTCGTGCAGCTGCTCCTCGAGTACCTGCAACCGCAATTTCATTGAAATTTTAATTCAACAGAAAACAGAGAAAAATGGATCAGCAAGTTGCACAATTTAAATAGTCGGTGAGTATATTTCCATGGGAATTCCTCGTCAAGGCTTCTTGACGAAGAAATCTGACTAAAAAATGATTTTGGCCTTCGGCATATGTCATTAACTCGGTATCCTCGAATGTTGTGTATTAATAAAGTTTTTTCGAAACGATAGAACAGAAATTTCGCAATCCGAGTGTGCAGCCATTAAGGAGCGATATGAGAAGTTTTAATTAAGCAAAAAAGCCGTGGGGTGGCCCACGCGTGAAGCTCATCGTGGGCATATTGCTCGCAGAACGACAGAACCAGCCTCGTTTCAAATATACGCCAACACTCGTACGCTTAGTCTACCCGATGCTTTTATGTCAATCTATTTATAAAGTAAACTCCCCGCACACGAGCAAAAGGGTTCCAAAGAGAATCAGATGCAAATCACTGCTTAAAGTTTATTCATTTATTCAACGTTATTGCCAAATTTTATTGTCGCAGCCAATAAATGGGAGAGGGAAAAATTGTTGAAAAAAAATGCAATGAAAAACCCACCTCGGAATCGGCTCGTGACTGTTTCTCCAGAAGATTTTTCTCGGTTTTGACGCTCTCAATCTGCACACGGAGCTCGTCTATCTTACTCTCCATTTCCTCAAATCGTTGCTGCACACAGAAAAAAAAAACAATACGAATTTTCGCATGAATGAAAGTCGCTGCTTTTCGTTTAATGTTTGAAAAACATTTATTTTTCATTGAGACGTGCTTCGAGCGTTACATTCCTATGTACAAATGAGAAATTCATGCTTATGATTGTTGAAGTGGACATGCAGCATACGGAGAGAGGAAAAAGGGATGACGACCGATTGGGGACGTTAATTTTTCGTTTTCTTGGGCCAACACCTCGGGGTTACGAGTGTCACGAGAGCAGGTCCCTAAAAAACAAAACGTAACGTTCCAACCACTTAAATTCCCGGTTCCGAGAGAGCAATGAACTCGCGCTAATTTGCCATTATCGATCAATCAAGCGAGAGAGAGAGAGAGAGAGAGAGAGAGAGAAGAATTGAAAAAATAGCATGAGAACGATACCAAAGTCGCGCGAGTACTTCGTTCAAGTCCGAGGAAGCAGGATTTTACGACATGCACTCATACCTACCTCCATTCTCATCGAGCTGCACAGACAGGACAACATCGTGTTTCCTCCTTGACGTTTTCGACACTTGTATACTCGATACGAGTACTATCACAAAAATAGCACTGCCGAATATTTATTGTTTTATTGTTCGTTCGGATATTTGCCCTTTTCGTTCTATCCTGTCGTGCTTATCGTTTTTCTCATTCATATAAATAATGCTTTCGTTACTCAATTATTTCGTAGATCAGAATTTTTGAGAAATTATTTGACGATTTTTTATCGCGTTGTAAATCTCGTGCTGTTTATTTTTCAGACTTTTTGATTATCGGCAATTAGGAATATTGTCATGAGTTTCGTGTTATTTTTCGTTCGATTAAATGAGTTTTTTCTAGTCGTTAATCTTGGTCGAAATTGGTTCTCACTTCGTGGAGGTTTATTGGGAAAGTTATTGGTTGTTCGAGTTTGTGTTTTCGTTTAGTAATTATTTATCATTTATCAATTGTTCACTAATTAGTGTTAATTTTCTTTTTTTATATTCTCGTTCTTTCAGTATTGAGAACTGATCGTATTTTTGTTATTTCTTTTTTTAATTGATTATTTCGCGGATTTTCATTAATGTGATGAAATCGCGTCGTTACGAAGGGACTCGAGAGTCTGCAGATTATATATTAAAGTTCGATTATTTATTTCGTTCGACTGTTTATACCGAAAACTCGTTGATTATATGTTTATTCTTTTTTTTGCTTTCGATATAGAGATGGTAAGAAGCACGCGGTCGAAACTAACCCGTCGAAATGAATTCGCGTTCGCGAGCCCACAACCCGAGGGATGCTTTGCTAGTGCGATCCAAGGCGCCGGAGGCATCGTTTTCTATTATTAGCCGCAAGGAAACGCGGTCTTTTCTCGTCTAGATCACCGGGGATTCCGTTGGACGACGCGGAGAGTTCGTTGTGCGATCCACGGCAATGTTTGCACGAATCCAAACGACCCCGCCGCCGCTCCCTCTCTCTCCCTCTCAACTCTCAAAATTTATTTTCCCCTCTCTTTTCTGGAGATTTCTCTATCCCGTAACTCAAAACATTACAACGAGATTAACGAGCGTTGGCGTACTTTGAAAGTTTCGCTTGGCATCGCGAAAAGCCCCAAAATAGTGGTAGTAAAGTTCTCACATTGAGACCAAGCAAACATTTTTATGGAACCATTTTTAATGATCCCAAACTAACCAAATTCCAAACTTTCTTGAAACCAACCAAAAAACATTCAGCCATCGCTTTAGTTGGCATTAAATTTTTGGCAAATCTAATGAAAACGGAATTTTGATTCATTCCTATCCTACATATTTCAGGATCACCAAAAATCCAAGTTTGTACGATTCTTACCGGAACGCACGAATGAGCATCGCAATTTTCTCGTTCGAGCATCATTGGCAAAAGAAAATTCATGACAGGATGAAGCAGCAGGTGAAATAACGAATGATCCAGCACTCTTTAATCGAGAATGTATTTTAAAAAAAATTAAAAGCAAAAATAGGCGAATAAGCGAGCAGGCAAGCAAATCATACAAGCAAAAGCATCAGCAAGACAGCGGGGCGTGTTTCTATGATGAAAGCCACGCGAAAACAAAGAGCATTATTTAAAAGAATGGCAAATATCGCTAAGCTCAAGAAAAATATCTCTTTCGAGCACACGAAGATGGATCTCTCAAACCAACCTGATCAGTTTGATCGCGCTCCGCATGATTCGTCCTCGTGCCTTCCATATTTTTGTACATTTTTTGGAGCTCTTGTTCGAGCTCCTTAACTTGACGTTCCTTCCGTTTCAACATAGCCGCGTCGCTCGCCTGGAGCTCCATCAAGCCTTGAATCGATTGCAATGCTTTCTTGTGCTCGATCTCGAGCGATTTCAACTTCTCGTCCGTCACCTTCGCCGATTTTTTCACGTTGCACAATTTCAAAATCAACTGTTTCTTCGCCTCCTCTTGAACTCTCATCTCGTTCTCCTGTTCCTCAGTTTTCTGTACCGTGGACGTAAAAAATCCGTTAAAGTTTTCGATTTTGAAATTATTTCAAAACCATAACTCGCTCCCATGCAAATTTTCCCATTTAAAAGTCTCAATGATCGACGATGCTAACCTTCCTCAAAACAGCGAGCTCAGAACTGTCCGGTGAAACCGCATCCTGGCTCGGACTATCGAAACTCGAAGATTTGTGCAGTTCCCACGTGAATGGACTGAGAACATATTTGTTTGAACTTTTCAAACCAGCACTTGGCGAACAAGATCTCGAAAATGGTGTCGAAAGTGCTGGACTAGTGGGCGCCGAAGAACGCTTCGAATGGCTCTGCTCAAACTGAAAAACGTTCAATTCTCATAAGTCAATAATTGAGAGTTGGGCATTTAAATCTGCCTAAAAAATTATTTATTCGATATTCCTCAAAACTGGCGCTGCAATAAAAAAATTGCATGTATATAAATGAACAAATAGAATGTTGATCGTTAAAAGAATGTAATTTTTGTGCCGAATTTCTTAAAAATTAAATATTTAGAGACAAACTCCGTGAATGTTGGAAAATGGTAAACAAAGTCAGCTTCACAGCGTTATTATGTAGGGAAGATAAGAATGCGTAAGAACCTGATTCAGAAGAGCTCGATGTTTGTTATTGAGATCCGTGAGAGCATCGTCCCTCGACTTAATGGAGAGTCTTAGCTGTGCAATCTGTTTTTTTCTTTTCTCTGCGACTGCGTTTACTTCCTCGTACGTTCGGCAAGTTTCTTCCAGCAACAACAATTTTTCTTTCACCAGACGATCTTTCTCGGCAATTTCATTTTTCTGTTGCTGTGCCAGGCTCTCCCTCTTCGACGAATCTTCCTCGAGCTCTCTTATTCGCTCCCTCAATCCATCGATATCATTCGCATGCTCTGACGACAACTTCTCGCGTAGTCGCGTTTCCGCGTCCAATCTATCGCGAAACTGATCTCTCTCGATCTCCAATTCATGCGCCCAGCTTCGCTCTTCTTCCAGACTTGCTGTTATTTGTTTTACCTGTGTCAAGGCCACAATACAAAAAAAATTATCATCAAAATTCGCATAATTCCCGAGTTAGCCTGAAATTTAGATTTTCCGATTTGGAAAAAAATTTCCTTGTCGCTTCTTGCATTTCGCAATTTCCAAAAATCTCTGCGTCTTTAAAAAATTAATGAAAAATAATATCCGCTCCAGTTTGCAATTAAATATGCAGAAGAACATCCAGAATTTTAAATGAAAATCGGACGAAATTTTTTCATTTTTTTTGCCGAAACAAATATCGCCTCAAATTTAATTCCGGCTTGGAAAAAGCTCAATGATCTTTATTTATCAGCCTTGAACTCTCTTATCTTATATAAACGTTCCTGGGAATTGCGTGACGTGGCACGTCTGTGAAGACAGAGTTTATGCTTATGAGACTCTGAGGAACCGATTCAGCGAACAAACAAAGCTCGACGAATACAAACTCGCGTATTTAGGAATTTTGCTATCCTCGTAAACAAGCTTAGGTTGTGAATCATTTTTCTTTTCCAAATAGTCAAAGATAGCGGCATTTTATAATGAAAAATTTAATTTCAAGTCATTGGACACAATTTATGAAATTTCAGCGCAAAAATATTGACTTTTTGCCTCAGAAATTTTCATCAAGTGCAAAAAGGATTTTGGAAATGTATCGCAGTGAAAAACATTTCGCCATCAACGAATTTCCATTCATCGTGAGGTAGAAATTGTGAAAACCGAAGTTTACCTCAGCCTCGAGGGAGGCAACGACTTCTTCCATTTGGAGCAATTTTTCCTGGTGTTCGAGAGCTTTTTCAGGTGTGATACCAAAAGTCTCTTGATAGTAAATGGCCGTATCACTTAATTTTACTTTGCACGTTTCCAATTCTGAAAGAAAAAAATTATTTCGTTGTATTATTCGCTCAGAAAATAACCACATAATATTGGAGCGATCTGTCAGTTGCGTGCGCGCGAGAAATGATAAAAACAAACAGCTACACGATTTTCTCGGACATCCGCGATATTTCCAGGGAAAACAAAAGTTGCACTTCCTTCTCAAACGATAGGGGAACAACGTGTAACTGATATTTTCCCTGAAACATCAAGCCTCGCCGAAAGAAACATGCAGCAAGGTTTTTACCCAGCGATCAACCGATGGATCACCTTAAGGCAATATTTATTCACCCGTTTCGAGTTCCTCTATCCTCTGCCGTTCCTTCTCCAATGATTCTTGATACTTGGCTTGATTACTCAACAAAACGTTCTTCTGTTCCTCCATCAATTCGAAGCCTTTGGCAGCCTGACTAAGAAGTTCCTGCTTCTCGATTTGCTCCTTCCTCAGAGACTCGATTTCGACCTAAAAAATCCGAAAATCATATTACGGTAAAAAATAAAATAAAATTAGATATGGAGGGAAAAAACCGACTCAATTTTCGGAAATACTCGTCAATCATATCCTCGAACCGTGGAAAATGGAGCAAAGGTATTTTTAATGAACAGAAAATTAAAGGACTATCGAAAATTAATTTTTTTTTTTCTTCATAATTGAGGAAATTTTTTTTTTTCGAACCTTCATCTCAATATTTTTCTTCACAGGATCCTCATCGGCCGAAGTTACTCCCATACGGTCTTCCAGAAAATAAATACGTAATTTGAGATTGAAATTTTCTTTTTTGAGAGCTTCGAGTTGATCCTCGTATTCCTTCATGGTTCTGCCCCCTGTTCCGATTCCAGGCGCACCGCCAGAGGTTCCTGCCAAGAGAAACACAAAAATCCCATAGAATAACTTTTCAGACGAAAAAAGTATATGCAAAAAATATGTTTGCTGAAAAAATTAACCTTATTGTACAAAAACAAGGTAAAGCGTCTTACGTTTCATGCTGCAGTATTCGAGAGTTTCTTTTTGAGGTTCCAACGAGATATTTTCAGTCGAATTCAAAGGTCATTATAAGAACGTGATAGAAATGTTGTAATTTTTCGTATTGGACTCGAATCCGCATAAATTCTCACCGACGCGACACACGTGGATTTATATTTAGCACGAAAACTAGCGAATTTCATCCCTGAGATTGCCAGACCTTTGATGATCGGCGTATCGTTCTTTTTTTTTGCCAATCATGAACTGTCTTCAGAGAGTAGAAATCGAAAGAGGAAATCGAGCAACGACCAATGGCGAATATTTTTTGGAAGTTCTACAACACGATAAAAAAAAAAAACAAAGTGACTGCAGTGACACGTGCCAACTTCGCAGTCGTAGAGAGGACATTGCGGGATAATAAAGAAAAAAAAAATATTTCGCGACGCTACAATTGCCAAGACCCCTTTGGCAAAGAACCAGTTCACTGTACCAGCCGCCACACATCTAGCTGCAACGACGACCTATTACCGTTTCGTCTCGATATTTCCTTTTCTACTTATTTCTTTTTCTTCAATTTTCATGTCAAAAATATCCCGAAGCTCGAGCTAGGGTTGGGGATCGAAGGGAATGAATGAAAAATTCGTACCAAACATCACTTCGCCGGACTCTTTGCTGTCTTCGATTCGATTGGCTTGCGAGGAGTCGATCTCCGCGGTCTCAGCGTCCGATAGCCTTGACCTACCACATCCCATAGCCCATAAGAACCTCCAAAAACGAGGCTTTGATTTTCGAATAAAATCACATCCCTCTCACTCATAATAATCGGCCCCTCATACCCCCCACGGTTTTCATTGAGGGACTATTTTTATGAAGTCTTTTCGTTTATCTTTGTGCTCGTCTCTGTATTTTTTTTTTTGTGTTTGTGAACTCAGAATCGCGACGGGTGAGGCTACCACTAGACTACTGAGCCAAAATACGTCGTGCACCGAGCAAAGAGACTCGGTAAATGCCACGTATAGCTCTTGTAGTTAAAATTACGTCGATTGCCTATATCATCTCTAGCAAAATGCTTTCGCAAGACAGGCGCCAGCCTTTGAAATTTCGGATCGGAGATAACCCTCGTGTCGGTCAACGCGTTTCGCTTTACGTCAATCATTAATTTATAATTGCATGAACGACGTCCAATTGTTTGAGGAAACGAGAATTTTCTCGACAGCTCATTATTGCCTCCGAATTTTCTGTAAAAACAAATTTTTCCCATCTGGATTTAATTTTGCTCTCATACAAAAAGATTGAGACATTAATTGGTCACGAATTCCTTTTCGCATATTTTTTATATGAATTCGTTAACACGTTCCATTGGGGATTCGGTTCGGAAGAAAAAAAATATTCTACTCGGTAGTTCCGACGAAATTTATGCGCAGACAGAGTGCATTCGTGCAACATCCTCACGACGAGACATGCAGTAACGATTTCGTTGAATGGCATGATTTAATCACGAGAATTGGTCTCGAAGTGGCCTTGAGGCGATGAGTGTTTCGAGAGGAAAAGGGTGAGAGGGGTTGAGCATTTTCTCGAGACTCTCAAGTGTATACTTCGACCCTGATGACTCAGACTCATCGATCAGCAAATCCAATAGGATAAAATTGAGAATCCCGTTTTTCTTTTGTTTGAAACTTGGGCCAAAGTGAAATGCTTTGGTACTGAGGTACGTCACGAAGCGTAGCATAAAATGCCGGTAAGCTTCAGCTTTACTCCCTGTGTGTCTCGCTCAGTCGACAGAGCTCCCAAGTATTTATAGATGACACATTTAGGCCGGAACCATTCGTTCGAACTGTCTTTATTTCGGTATGCCCCTTCTTCTCTCCTTCTCCTATATAACCAATGGCCCTACGTTTTCCACTCTGCCTCGTATCTCCTGCTCCCTCCCTCTCCTCAAAATCTACTTTTATCCCTTTCCCCTTCCGTCAACCTCACTTTTTCCTTGTGTATCAATATTTTACCCACGAGACTGAGTGGGAGACGAGAAATCTCCTACGCTCGACAAACAGGAAGTGGATTTGTTTCACCGCTGAACTTGCACTTCCTCATCGCTTTCTCCTATTATTCTTCCATTTTCTCGCTACGGCGCGGATATTTCGGGCTAACGAATGTCAGAAAACTCCTCGAAGTCTTTATATTTTTACTCCCCTGGCTCCAGACGTACTTTTACTATTTCGTTCCAATCATTTTACTATCCGTACGCTGATTTGTTGAGGACATTTTTTCATGTCTTCATTTTTCTCTCCAAAAACTAAAAAAATCATTTTTGAACATGAATTCACATACAGAAACAATGATCGCCATTTTGTTTTTCTGCGGGGTCCATTTTTACAAAAACTTAAAACTGCAACGTCCCAATTTGTAAGAAATCCCTAAAAAAAAATTTCTTAATTTTTGGTAACAATTCTGGTTTTTGCGGGTTTTTGTATCGTTTGTTTTTCGACATTTGACTATTTTCATATTTATGATTTTGGAACAAGTTAACGAACTAATTTGGATAAAATTTCGGGAGCACGTTGAACATTTTTCTCGAAAATTTTATCGAAAAAAAAATCTCAAAATCAATCCAATTCTCGTTGCCCTCTCAAAAAACGTAAAAAGTTAACAAATGAGTGTCTTACGCGATACACGGAGCGAAGAAGGCTCCCAATAATTTGTGGGTAGCAACACTCAAGGAAGAAATCTGTATTATTAGGTAGACGATCCGTGAACAGTGCAGTGGACCAAGTATTGGAGCGTAGAAATTTTAAGGAGAGCGATTTCAAGTAGTTTTGTCTTTTGAGTCCGGATTGCGAGATGGGAGTGAGGAATAAGAGGCAGAGGGGCTCGCTCGAAACGACAGAAATGAACACACGATTTCTGAGAATCTAACGCGAGGGAGAAGAGTGAGATCGTTGAAAATGGTCTTGGATGCACTCGCCGAGGCTTCTTGGCGACTGCACGTCTCGAAATTGTACATTTGCTTGCCTCTGGCTCTGCTCCCTGCTGATGCACTTATGAAACTCAATAGCTCGATAAAGAGCTCAGAGCTAATAGTCGCGAGTACCATAAACACATATTTACGACGAATCCGACAGGGTCCTCAACGCTCATTTACAACTCTCATTTCAAGTTCAACTTCGACGATTATAAAAAATTCACTCCGGCCTACCAAACACTGAAAAACCGAATCTACACAGTCAACGAAATGTGACCAACGACATTGAATTTCTAAATAGAATTAACTTTAATTATTAATTCAATTCCGAAACCAATAATTAGCCAATTAAAAAAATCGGATTTCGAATTTCAGGGCACTTGAAAAAAAAAGATTAATTCCAATAATTCCAGCAGTGAAAAAAGGTTTTTCTGCTCGTTGCATTCGAACTATTTTTCCATTCGATTCAAATGTAAAATGACTCAAAGGGAACGAGTAAATGACTCGCCAAAAAAAAAAATATATTTAGTAACGAGTCTTCTGAATTTATTCTTCCTCGACGTCGATATATTTTTATAAGATCGTACGTGATTCACTATGGAGCGTTACACATATATTTGCACGGGTGCTGGTGATAAAAAGCCCGTGTAAATCGGATATGAGCAATGGAGCGTTAAGGGTGTGTCGATTACCGATATAAAGTCGTGAGTTCGATGGATCGTAAGGAAAATACTCATAATGAAGGGTCAGTCTTCCGTCGGTCATTAGATACGCTACATCGAGTTTTCAGATCACCTTTTTGCAACGAGAATCGATAGGCACATGAATACTTATATAAAATAATAATATTTACGACATTAATGAAACGTATTATTTTTCTTCGCGAATTAAGACCAACAGAGATCAATACACGGGCTGGAGGCAGTTTTTTTCTTTCCCTTGTGATGCTGACCACCAGAAACTCAGTCAAAACACAGCCACCACCGTTAGTTGCCGAATTACCTACAGTTTCCCATGGCCCGAGTCCAAATTCGAAGCCATAGTAAATTATGAACAAGTGGAAATAGGCATGAGGCTCTAAATCAATTGAAATTTATTTTTTTCCATAGCGCAGATCTCTGAAAAATATTTTTTCGACTCGGGAACAAAATTTGCTAGAAAACTTGAGGCGAGGCCAAGAAAAATACATAAAAAAATGATTTTCCGTCAATTCTCAAAATAATGATGCGAGAAAAAAATGCGCCCGAGTTGGTTGGGAAAAAACTTGAAGAAAAAATAAAAAAATAAAAATATAAAATTTTCCATGGAAATCCACGAATGCATGAGCGTCCTGGTCGCACGAAGCGGACCGGGCGCTAGTCACGTCCATTTCTTTCGTGTACCGAATGCCCCTAAACGACCTTCCATCGATTTATCTACGAGTGTCAACAAAATACACGATAATAGTTGGGAAGATCTTTTATTTTCGAACCTCACGATGGAGCGTGCGACGAAAAATAATGATGTTAGTCTTCCTGAAAGAGAGGCTAGTCCTGCTTTGCTATAGACAAAAATATCCATCCCTCGGGCACTTATCTCGGGTTATTAATATCATTTATGCTCCTGATGCTTCGTCGACTGGCATGAGAGCTCGCGGAGCGTGACACTCGGAGCATCCGGCGAGGTACGATAATCGTACGAGCTCAACTAACTATCCTTGATGCTTCATCTGTTCCATATACACATGGAAGTGTTCATTGTTCATATTGGCCTAACATATCGGAGCTTGATCTACATTGGCATGAAAAAATCAAGGTTCACGGTCCTCCGGATGGAATAGATTTGAGATCGTCTCCTTGAAAGTAAATCACGCTTGCCTTCGTGTCGTTAGAACTCGGCAAAGTTTAATATTGCTCAATGTCTTCTTTTTATTTCTTTTTAAAATCGTACCGATTTCTCTACTGGATTTTCCAAAAAATGAAAATCAAAATACCGAAAAACCGAAAAAGAGTTTTTT
Source organism: Campopleginae sp. 14b (assembly GCA_030522525.1). NCBI lineage: Eukaryota > Metazoa > Arthropoda > Insecta > Hymenoptera > Ichneumonidae > Campopleginae sp. 14b. Next base: position 91,718 of record JAPYYS010000352.1, read on the forward strand.
TGCTATCGAAAAATACAGCCACGTGAAAAAATTACTTTCCCTAACTTACGGGCAATGAAAATAGAAAATAAAGTGTACTGACCGTTCGGAACAGGAAACGTTTGGTCCATCGTGATGTCCTGTAACGGCATGTTTGTGCTGCAATAGAAAAAGAAAGAAAAAATATGTTTAAATAATCCAAGAACGTGTCTCTCTGCGGAGCTCACTCCTCGCTCTCAATTGATGGGGCTAAGTGAAATCGTTAAATCATGGCACGCATGAAATCACGGGACTGAGATATACGAATGAAACACAAAAAGTCGGCGAACAAAACAAAGAAAAGAGATAAAGGATAAGAGCGAACGAGGAAACGCGAGACTTCCAGTAAGCTTTAATATAGACCATCAAGCTCGAATGTCGCAGTGAGCAAATTTCCATGAACTCCGTGGGTCATACGAGCAAAATGAATAATCCACGAGTATAACGAGCCACGTGCAAGGTATGTCAGAGTGCAGTACGGTCACCCAAGTAACCACCGTCTAAATCCGTCGTAAGGACTTGACAAATGAGTTTACGACGCTCTCTCAAGTCATTTCGTATTCCTTTTCACTTCACACTACTCAGGTGTATTTTTATAGTTTCATATTATGTACTAATCATGTAAAAACCACTAAACTCCATGGTGTAAGAAAATCTTGCTGTGCACATTGTTAAGGGGGCTGCCATGTTAAAAGCATAGGAAAATTCTAAATTATTAGAATTTGATGAAATTTGGAGAGCACAATCTTTAGTATTAAATATGAATATACACATTTTTTAAGATTTTTCTTCCACATGTTTTTCGAGTAATTGAACACTAGAGTTTCAATGCATAACCATCGGATTCAGATATATATATAGATATATTTTTAGCATATTATAAACTCAAATTATTCGCCAACTATGTAGACGAAAAATAGAAAAAAAATTGTGTCATCGTATTTAATGGTAAAGAATATTATCACCAAATTTTATTAAATTTTTATCATATTGTCGTATGTAGCCAACCTCCTTAAGATCTCGCGAAGTGATCAAAAATCGGTAAATCATCGTTGCGAAATAGGATGAAAAAGAGGCCTTGAATTCCCGGCAGTATTTACCGGGTAATTGATAAATTTTTGTGAAATTGAAATAAATTTTCGTTGTACATGTTCGAAATTTTATTTTCGTGAGAATTCACATTACTTTTCAATTTTTTGTCAATTAATCGGAGTTGATAAAATCTCAAAGGTGTCAAGATTTTAAAAAATGTGTCAACGCTAAACGCGATTAGAAAATTCGTTGCTTTCAAAACTTCGACTAAATTCAACTGTCCTTTTGTTCAACGACGTGATTAGCGATCGATTTCGATATGCAACGTTCTGCTTGATCGATCGGCTGATCGCATCGCATTTTAGCCAGCCCCGAATGCCCCTTTTTTCTATTATGTTAAATCTACCGTACGAAGGAGCAGCTTTGAAATATCGGAAATGGCATCGGAAATCGCGGTTGCTTAACGCGTTTTCGACTTCTTATAAAATCGTTGCGATTTTTCGATATTCGTCAGTCTCCCAGGGTTTGGTGAACGGATATTTTACTTGCCGAAAATTCGAGTCGATTTCACGCCATGGCGATTGAGGTACGACCCAAAAAAAAATTGTTTTTTTGCCTCAATATTGAAAGTAAAAAAAAACAAAATCTTGCCCATTCGAAAAAAAACCGAAACGTCGTCCACTTTTTTTTAAAACGAGATTCGATCAATTCGCTCAATTTAATAAATTATCTGGAGGAAAAAAAACATTTTCAGCACTCGAAAATCTGTTCGATCCTCGTCCTCGTGCTCATCTTCGTGGCAGCGAGTTCGGCCGACCACAAAGCCCATTCTTACCAACATTTTCATGGACCAGTGACGGGACACCATCAAAAAGTCACGTGGATCGACAAGCACGGTCACCACCATTGGGATTACGTTGCAGAGCCGAGTTACAAATTTTCTTACGGTGTTGACGATCACCATACGAAAGATATGCACGCGCATAAGGAACATCGACAAGGTGAGTGATTGCGTGAGACTATTCCGCGATAAATTAAACAAATTTTCAAAATTCTATCAAAAATTTCGATTTTTCGATGAATACGATTCGCGTTTATCTCATAATGGAATGCAGTCGATACGAGAATCGAAAAACACACAAAATATGGAAGAGACAAACAGTTTCGAAACTTATAAAAAGCATCTGACCAATTCATGACTTTCTTATCACTGGCAAATATATTTCCGAACAAACATTGATTCAAGAAAATTTATCAGGAAAATACGTAAGTGGAGAGTACACGATTCACGAGCCTGGTGGAAATGTGAGAACCGTGAAGTATCACAGCGACGAGGATGGTTTTCATGCCCATGTGCACAACAGCAGACCGACTCATCATCATGATTGACCGCGGAAAGTCGTTTGTGCAACAACAAAATAAAGAATATTTGGCCAACAATCTTTTTCTCAACCCACGATAAAAATATTCGATCTTGTTGATGTTGGCATCATTGAAAAGCAACGAAAAACCTTTTCCCTCATGAATTCCCTGCCAGAATTAACTGAGCGCACAATTTTCATAATTAAACAAATTTTTTCTTAAGCTCAAAAGTTAATGGTAAAAAAAAATCGCAAGAACATCGAAAATCCACGAAATAATAAAAAAAAAAAGTATTTTCCCTCACGTTTCAGCGGTGCAATGTTCAAAACGATAAACAATCGATACCACCGATGAAATTCATTCCTCCAAGCCCCTCTCCCTGCTCAGCCAGGAGGCTTTGAACTCGAACACGTAAAATAAAGCTCGAAGCTCGGAGCAAAAAAAAATGGGATTAAAAAGACTCCATAGAAGTGGACGCGAAGGAGCGGAGAGAGAAGCAAATAAAATGGAGATTCACGAGACGATTATTCTTTTTAGGGGCAGGGGAATACTAAAATAGCAAGGCAGAGAGGATTTTGTGTGGTCCGATGGTGCAGGTCACCAAAAAAAAGGGAGGAGGGGTCTTATTTCGGTAATGTTTAATGGCAGTGCAAAGTGGAGATTCACAAAGCCACATCGAAGCTTTGAAAGTTTTTTCTTTTTGTTGCTGCCGGATCATTAGAAGGAAAAGAAAATGATGAAAAACGAGTCGTCATTGAAACAATTCCTTATGCTCTTCTAAGAATTTTCGCGCCAAGTCTATTCGAAACGTCTCGTCCGAAGGTGAGTGTGTGTCGTTGAGACAAATAATAAAAATCAAGGGATTTGGCACACGTGTTCGATGCTCAAAGTTCGATCTCTCGAGCTGTTATTTTCTATGTATATCTAAAGTCTCGCCAAAATTGCTCCAACGTTAAAAACCCAAAAAGAACCCAAAACTGTGATGGAAAAACAAGGTAGAGTATATTTAAAAAAAAAAACTGGAGAACGTTCCTTCGAGAATTCCTCGATTCCTCTACTAGTTCGATTGGATCGAACTATCGTCTGCGCCACTTTCGAGACATCGCATCTGCATGAATATACGAGTGTATACACGAAGCATAGTTTGTGTAGACTTTAGTACACGCACGATCGGTCAACCGAAATAGAATCGAAAACACTAACAGAAGTCTTGCCAAAAAGGATCGTAGATTACAATGAAAATCTTTGAGATAGAGATTCGATGGAATCCAGACAGAAAACGCCCTCTTTATTCTCCACTCGAATTCGTTAAGATATTTTTTGCTTCAGCCTGAGTTACAACAAGTTAAAGTTAATTTATGTAGGCGGAGATAGTTCGTCTGGCCACCGGAGCGCGGGTTCATGGAACTCGACTCATCACTTTGTTCCTCGTTATCTCCGCTAATCAGCCAACTGGTCAACTGTTTGTGCTACGAATTTGAAAAACTAATCTAACACGAATTTCCTTCGCTTTCGTCAGCAACGAGAAAAACCATTGGCGGTTATTGCGCGCGTTCCAGACATTTTTATCCCCACAATAAAAGAATAAATACAAATTTGCTTCAACGTTCTGGAATTTGGAAAACCGAGCCTGTTGACTTCGAATAAACATTTTGGCAATATTTCAACAAAGTTTTCCCGTTCCCTCATAGAAATAATCGTAAAATCGTTTTTTTTTAGTCATTCTCCCTCCGTATTTTATTCATCTCGAGCCTGAAGCACGAAAAATCGAAAAGTTTCTTTTTTCGCAGATAAGAAATTAATCGAGAACTGCATGATACTCTCGTAATGCGGATACGAAGAAAATACGAGTCTGTGATCAATACCGTCCGTGAGGGTCGCCGCCGCGCGCGTCTCACTCGACAAAGGGCGCCCTCATCCGAATGGACCAATTTCATTTTTCCTAAATTCTACATTTTTGCTAAAATAATAAAACCAGCAAAAAAATCATAAATCATTGAATAAATTTAAACCCGAAATTTGGCGTCTCCATGGACACGTCGTTCACTGACCAAATTTGTCTAAATCTCGGAGAAATGTTTGTAAAAATAAGCTTTGACGATTTGTTCACAATTTGAAAGGAAGAAAATTTCCAGTAAATCCGATTTTCATTATTATTATCATTGCCCTAATTATTGTTCAAAAAACGGTCAAAATTGTTAAAATTTTGGTTATAAAAAAATACAATAACGTTTCCATATCGTTTGGCCAAAAAATTCAATCAATTTTGTTTGTTATTGTAAAAAAAAAAAAGAATAAAAATGATTAATTTTATTTGAAAATATCGTGGGGAGCGCGAAATAATGCAATAAAATTGCACAGGTCAAAAGAGATGACTTGAATAACGTGCAAAGCCTCGGCAATTGACGCTTTCAGTTCGTTAACGTTAATCAAGCGATCAACAGGAGCGACAATACGCGCTTTTAGAATTGACTCAATTCTCGCAGAGAGAATTTGTATTAATATTTCTTTCTCTCGCAGCAGCAGGCTGGTGGTTCATGCGGAGCAGATGCAAGATCCTGCAGGAAGTTTAGGGACGGTAGGGAAAAGCGAGCCGCCGTGATTTACGACTTTACAGGCCGAAAAAAAAAAAAACGCTTTTTATCGTTTTATTTTAACACTTCGGAAACTTACTTTCTGAAGGGACTGTACGCGCTCCCCCAAACACTCGTTCTCGTTGGGGATGTTGGACCATTTGGAGTGTGATACGAAGATCCGTAGCCACCGAACAACATTTTCATTTTGTACAAACGTTTCCTTCAGTGTTTTTATTTCTATTGTGGCTGTTTTTTGTTTTCAGTTTTATTTGCTCGATGCTTTTAGTGCGTCGAGCTCGATTTTAAAATCCTACGATCTTAGTTCGAGTCAGGTATTTAAAGATATTTTGGTACTTTGGATAGAAAAATTCAACAACTGTATATTAACGATAACAGACAATCAATCAGCATAAATATATTATATTCTCTATATCTCTCTGGATTATTAAAATGATCGGTGTATTTGTATTAATACTGGATTAAGTTGTACTCAATGTCTTTGGCACAATGTTTGGCACAGACTCGTTAGTTTCTTTATTGTTATTTAATTATTGTTAAACTATTGGCAGTCTCGCGTTGAAGTTTCGTTCCGGCTTCGTTTTACGAACTTTTTTCAAAGGCAAAGCATCAAGTTCATTGTCTCTCGGGCACGAATTTCATATTATCGACACAACGTGACACGTGACACAATTAAAAAAAAAAATAATATTATTGAAAAATAGTTTTTGCTTTCCCAAAATCGTGAATAAATCAAAAGACACGTAGACGAAAAAGTCTGTGACACTTTGAATTGTTGAACAACAGTTCTCTTGGGAATTGCACAACGGGCGTGGAAGAGCGTCGAAACGACGTAACAAATTTCACAGTTCCAAATAAAATCATTCACTTTTTGCCCAGTCTTCTGGCTTTCTCATGAAACATTGATTTCTCGAAGAACAAACGTTTTTTCACCGATGGTCTTGTTTTTCCCATCGTTAGTATTTTTTTTTTATTTTTGTAAAAAAAAAAAATCGGTCGCACTGGAAATAAAATTTTGATGCAAAAATTGACGATTTAGTCGATTTTTTAGTTAATGTTGTTAATTATTTATTCGTGGTTACATTTGCGACGTAAAAGCTCGCGACGATGAAACTAGAGGAAAGTGCTGAACTCGACTGAGAGACGAAAGAGCAAAGACGACGTGAGAACGTACGATGGGCTCGAACGAGATGGAAGATTCGAAGCTCTGCCCCACTCTCTCACTCGCTCTGTTTTCCTCGTGAGGGCTCTGAGGGTATATGTGAATAATGCGGCTCATCTCGATGCTCCCGGAGCTCCAGTAAGGAGGAAAGAGCGAGGGGAGGTCGAGAGGATACGTGTACATGAAACTTACACACGAAAACGTTCTCAACTGAGTTTGCGAGGGGACAAAAGTGGCGCTGCATGAAACACACACAAAAAGCCTGACTAGCGAGACTCAGGCCAAACGATTCTCCAACGCAGCTTCCACTCTTCGTGCTTTTTCACTTTATTTCGCTTTTTTTCACCGGACGAAACAACCACGAGGGGGCAACTACGTTGCGACATAAAAATCGCTGTGCATATCGACCTCGCGAGAGAAAAAACAACAACAGTGATTCTCAAACGTTTACCCAATTAGTCACGACTTTCTTCATTGTGATTACCGAACTGCGTCTCGCACATTTTCAACGGAATACTCAACAATGTCCATTCAAGAATCCTCACTTTTCTTTAACTCACGATTTTTCGTCGAATATTCGAGAATTTTGACGTTCCGAATGTCATGTTTCTTTAAACTGCCCCCCCCCCCCCCCCCCCCCCCCCCCCCCCCCACCCCCCTCCCTCCCAATAAATCTCGCAAACCATAAAATTTTATTGGGAACGGTTTTCCCGAAGGACGGTTGTTTAAAATTGCAGGGTGGGAATTATTCCCTTAATGGAATCTCGATCCATATTATGGTCTCAAAATTTCTATGCATTTTGTCCAAAAAAAATGAAAATCCGATAGAACGTAATTTATTCACTTAATCTCATTATTAGAGATTTATTTCCTGCACGATGAGCTGATCGAATTTATTTCGGAATGTCCGAGGAGCGAAGGGCCGAGATATTTTTAAAAAATGGTTTCAGTGGGAAAAATGTCATTGGATTGTCGAGCGAAACAATACGCAGAACGGACATCGGAGACCCCTGACAATCCGAGTGACCTGGCTCACCCTTGTTCATAAGATATGCGTCGCTCGCTCGAAACATTCGTCTTATACTTTTTCAATGTAAGCTATAATCGAAGAAAAACATGCACGTCGATACTCGAACACTCTCGAGAGCTCTTCCGTTATGCATTTAATCACTCGCTAATAACGATGTACGCAACTGTTACTGAGCACTGCTTAGCACCAATTCTGACACATTTCAACCCGAGAAAACATCGGAAGACAATCGCCCGTCAATAAAAATCGAAAGCGAGATATCAAGACACTTCTTTGTGATCATTTGTGGAAATTACTATTTTTCGAAATAATGACAGTTTTATTCCATTACGCGATTTTTTTCATGATTTTTTATCCTTAAATTTCGTGTCAATCGAATTCATCGATGTCCGAATGTATTTAGAAACTCATATAACTAAATATTGCTCTCAGAAATATTTTGTAAGAAATCAGGGTAATTTGATAACCTCAAAAAAGTTAATTTTTGGAAAAATCACATTTAACCAGCATTGATAAACGATCGAATTTCCGGCCATTCATAGATCGATTGTGGAGTGTTTATATTCGTAATCAACGCACTGAGGTTCGTGTATTTGTTTACCAATCGCGGTACAATTGTCAGAGTGTACGCGGCAGTAATTTTTTGCGCGGTCTATTTTCTTTTGCAATTTCGTCTCACAGCATAAGTTAAACAGTCAATCACCCCGCGTTTGTCAAAGACATAGATGCACGGAGTACAAAGAAAAGTTGACTGTCATGCAGCATGCAGTAGTTTCCGAATAAGAATAAAGGATGCAGAGAATAAAGTGCACGTGAATATATTTCGGGACTTACGCATCAAAGTAGTTTATCGATACAGCCGTATCGTCCGGGCACTCCATGTATCTGTTCATTGTGGATGCACTATAAATATTCTCACAAAGTATCAACTCTTCACTCCATTAAATAGCTTTGATTCGATCAAAAAATCGACGAACGAAAACAATAACGTGGATAAAATGTGACCCGACTGCACGCGACCAAACCGTCAAAACTTTTGAACAATTACTACGCGATGCTACCGCTAGAGTCGCGACAGACGCTTCGCGCGATATTTCCAAGGTCTGCCAACGTTCAGCGCTAAAAGGCGTAGGTTGGCGGGCTTTTCAAACGCCAAATTACTCCAGTATTTTGATTATTGGCAAAAACCATTGAAAATTCATTAAAAAGTGTGCGTCCTGGAGTGAAGAATTCTCGAACCTACATTATTCCTATTTTTAATTGATTAAATTCAATAAAGTATTCTTCATGGAAGCCGCGATGACATCCTGTCAAATTCCATTAAGAAAAATAACCCTCCAGTCGGTGGAGATATCAGTGAAAATAATACTCGTTCTGACTCTTCTGAGTCTGACGAGCTCGTTGACATTTCATTCGACGTACATAATTATTTGGGCGCTGATGATAATAGCATGCGCGAATTTCGTCATCAGCATGATGACGATTTAACAAAAAAAATTTATCATTTCCAAATCTCTCCTCCCGTCATGCTCCGCTTTCTTCAAGATAAAAAAGGCACGTGTTGTTGTGTGAAAGAAAATACGCGATAAATAATGAACGAAAAGCAAAAGCAGGTCATGTGTCACGTTACCAGAGTGCAACACATTTACGGTATCTGTTTTTTTAGTCAAGCTTTTAGTCCTACGTTAAATCCCTGGAAGGAGAAGGGGCAAGAAAAGTAGTGGGGTGAGAGTGGGGAAGGGAGAAGGGGTTACGATAACGCATTGGAGTGCTCAATTCGACCGAGGAAGGAAAAATAGGGCATGTGGTTAGTTGAGAACAGTTGGTACAGAGTTTCTTCGTCTACTATTTCGTACGCCTTATTATTTACTACAACCCAAAAAATCCACACACTCGCATCGTTTTTCGTTTTCCACCAAACCCGTGACAATCCGAGGAGAAATATAACTGTGAAAGTGTTAAAATGACGTGCGTTCTCGTTACGACCTTTCGAGGAGTGTTTTTTTGATAAATACCCTTATTTATCGGTGTGTTTGCGTGTTTTCTTTTCACTCTATTTCGTGAGTCATATTGAGCATTTTTTTCAACGTTCAACGTCGACGTGACAGGTGGGAGAGAAGAGGGACAGAGATAGAGCGTGGCGAGAACTGTCATTTCTTACGAGATTCAACTACGCGAGAAAAAGTGCTTTCAATTTTCTATATCATCATGTTTGCCAGTTTAAAGAATAAAATACGCGAGGAAATTGGAAGCGACGTGTCAACCGTCGTTCGAAATGCCGGCACTGTTCGTGGTATTAACTCCAAAAATCCATTCCAGGTAAGACTGCGTTCTCGATATTTTAATCCACTCTCCACTTATAATTGATTAAAATTCAACAATAACGACAAGTCACGTAGACAAATATAACAAATAGTTACAGTGACGAGAATGCAAGCCATTAATAATAAATTCCACAAAGTCACTGAGCTATTGGTAACGTTGCTATAGTCAGGAAATACATTTCTGCTCGCTGTCCCGGTAAGAATTGAAAATGCAGTTTTTCTCTCAAAATTACATGGCGATTTGACGAAATTTGCTGCATATATGGCCCGAATAATTACAATAACAATGTGTAATACAGTTAGGTTCAACGAGCAGTATCGGCGGCTCGCGATTGTCGTTGGACGACTCAAGGGAGGAGAATGCAGCGTCGCCGACGTCGCCGGTATCGCTGAAACGAGAAAACAGTTTTGAGCTGAAACTCAGTGACGGTACACAATTGTCGGGTAAAGATCTCAAGAGGCTCGAGAACCGTGAGGACGAGTGGCGGAAACGTCTCGCGAAGAAGGAAGCGGAGCTTCTCAAAAAATGCGAAAAAAAAGATGAGGAATGGAAAGTACGGATGGCCGAGAAGGAGAAAGAGTGGAAAAAATTGATGGAAAAACAAGAGAAAGAGAAATCCAAGCTCGAAGAGGAATGGGAAAAAGCAGAAGATGCCAATCGCAGTTTGGAACTTGCATTAAGAAACGCCGAAGGTTCGTTCTCATCTGCATAATAATGAATTTGTCAAAATAAATTTGTTGTTTACATTTCGCTGTATTCGTGAAACAAGGTACATTGATTATCTGCTCAAAATATGTTTAATTAGTGCATTGAACTTGGCACAAATGCAACGTTAAAATGAGGCACTCGCTTGACTACCTTGATTACAAATTCGTGTGTCTTCAAAGCCCTCATTACATCACAGAGAAGGAGGAGTACAGAAATAATTTCGAAGCCATATGTTCGCACATCTGTTCTTATTGATAATCTTCTATCGTTTGGATTCCAGAGTACAAAAAGAAGCTTTACACCTTTCAAGAAGATGCTGAACAGCTGGAAGGATTTCAGACCCAGGAGATGGCAAAGATCAAACATCTCGTAAGTCGTTTCGCGTGAGAAAAATGAACGAAAGTCCCATTCTCCGTACTCGTTGCTTATTAATTCTGTGAAAATCCCTGTCAATGGAAATTTGTTGCAATCTATAAATCTACAAGAACGCCAATTGCTCTTCATTCAATCATTTAATTTTTTCTTAACGAGAAACAATGATTCCGAAGTTTGCAACGTTGAGTTTCAACGAAAAATATTTTTTCTATTAATCATTTATTGAATTTTAAAAATCAGTGCAATTTTTCGTGTCCCTTGAGTCTTCGGGTCGCCAGAAAGAATCGTTTTATTGTCTAGATGAAATATTGAATAACAATTATGGGCTCAGTTGAAGAAAAATGAGAATTTCGTTGCATTCCAATGATGCAAACTTCAACACCATCGAGAAACAATATTGACGGAGGAAAATGCTTACAGTTGTTGGCGAAGGAACAAGAAGTTGAGGAAAAATCTCATCATTTGAAAAGCGCATTAACCGAGGTTGACAGCCTGAAAACGGAAGTGTCGCGGCTGAGACGTTACGAGGACGAATTGAACAGCGTTCAAGTGAGTAAAGAAAAAAAGAATAAGAGAAAATCTCCAGAAAAAACGAATCGTCGATCTTGCAAATATTCTTATCCGTCATGTTCACGTTTTATTTATCGATTTCATTATCTCTCTTATTTCCTCGCAAATGTATCGCCTTTATTTGCGTATTATGGCCATCATGTTTGATTTCGTACACAGATTTTGCTGATTATGACGCTATGTGCAAAAAACATAGCGTTAAACTAGGATTACACATAGTGTGAGTGTCATTGGGACTTTTTTTCTTTACAAAAAAGGCTAAAGATACTTGGCAGCTGAATTGATAAAAAAATAAGCAAATAGAGTGCTCAATCCGCTTATCACCCCGTCCCAGCAACGAATTCCTCCAAATCCGATTGTTTTCCTCGATCACGCTTTGTCCTATGCTCGACCTTAAGGGGATTTGGTCAATAATTTCAAAATCATTAATTTCAAATTTTTAATCATAATTTCCTGAAAAAAAACAAAAAATCTGATAAAAAATTGAAATCGAAAAAAAAATTGAAATCTTTCAATTTGAAGTGGACGAAAAAATCCGATTAGTTTCCATTTTTCAGGAATTTTCTCTTTCCTGGCGACCTAACTCCCCTAAGGGTTCCATCCTCCGATGGGCTATTTTACTGTGTGACGTTTCATTTGATAAATTTTTTTTATTGTTTATTCCTTCGTCGTTTCGCTTTTGTCTTACGTTGTTGCAAATATTGTTTTATAAGATATCTCGTTTGCACCAGAAAGCCTTTTGTTTTGGAAGAGCCAACGCGGAGCTGTATTTTCTGGGTGTTTACGAGCCTCGGTTCGTATTGGTACTATTTTTATTGTCATTATTTTGATTATTATTGTAATTGAAATATTGAAGCTTCGCGGCGCGTTTGGCGGATGATTGAAAAGAGCCCGAATTGAGATATCTTTTCGAACGAGGGTTCTACGATTAGGAGGCGAGTGAAAGAAGCAGCAACGAAGATGCGAATAATCAAACGAGTTTTTCCGAGCTTTTTCCTCGCGCTTTTCGATCGCTGTGTGTGTGGGTGGAAAAAGTCTTGGCTCGTTCGGCTCGGCTCGGTCTATAAGAAAAAAGGCTAATCGTTTTGCCGCTCTTTCCGTCCAGCACAAATTGTTTATTTTGCCAAAAATCTAGTGAAATATTGAAAAGAGAAAGAAAAGTTAATGTGAATGAGAAAAATGAGAAAAAGGGTTTCGTACACGCTCTCACACACACACCAAGTTGAGGAACAAATACGAAAACGCATGAAGATTGAGAAAATAAAACGCCACACGAGACATCACGAGCGACTAATTAGACGGCTTTATCGCCGTTTAATCGTGTCGATCCTACGCTGCTGAGGCTGGAGGTACGTTACATTTGAAAACGAAAAAAAAAAAAACACGAAAAAATACAACAAGAAAAAAAGCTTGGTTGCTATTTTGTTAGCTCCGTTTCTTCCATTTTTTTTCGTTCGTTTCAACTCTATATTTTTTAACTAGCCACGATCCTCACGATCGATAAGTCTTAACTTTGGAAAAATGAGAGTAATCAAATGGAAATGAAGCACTGTTCTCGTACTCGTTCGTTCGATCTTTCATTTCTCCTGTTTTGTCCCCGGGGCTCCTTTTAATTAAAATTACTAATGCTTGAGATATCCGCTAGATACACGTTTGTTTTCGCATTTCCGGCTCCGGCACTCTCATCCTCATTTCTTATCATTTTTTTAATACTTTTTCCGGTTTCTCCACTCAATCATTCTCTCTATCGCATCAGAACATCACCACTTTATTATTTGTTGTTTGTTTGTCGTGTTTTATCGCTTTTTCTTTCACGCTGTAAGAACACTTGTTTTTTTTTTTTATAGTCTGGAAAATTTTGAGAAAGTACGAACGTCAGGAAGATTCGGAAAAAAAAAGTTGAAGAGTCTGCAGTCACGAAAATCCAATAGATTCGTGAGTAAGTTAATAACGAAATGCTTGAGCCTTGGTGAAAAATCGTCTTCCTGACGTAATTTGTACTTTTTGAAAAGCATCGTGGTGGCTGGGCTGCTCTGAATTATTTGAGGCTCAAAGATCGTTGATAAGGAGCAAATGCTGGGAAGCACGAATAAAAAGGAAAGAGTCGGAGGGGTGATGGGCCGAGCGAGGGCTTTGGGAACTTTGTCATAACATCTCAAAATAACATAGAAAAAAAATGGATAAAAAAAAAGAAAGAAATGTGCGTAGGCTTTGAAAAAAAAAAGAATTGACCAGAAAAGTGAATTTGAAAGAAAAATCGATTGCGGAGAAGAAAGATTCGTGTATACGGAAAAGTGAAAATGATTTCAGGACGAGATGGAGACCTTGCGTCACGCGACACAGCGAGAAAGAGCTCAATTGTCGGGTGAGCTAGCACAAACGAAGGAGCAAGTGCGTCATTTAATGGTGAAGGTATTCGTGCTGGAGCAGAGAGTTTCCCTCGAGTCGAACGACCAATCGAGCGTGGACGAGAGAATAGCGGATTTGATGAGGGAAAGAACATTATTGGAGCGTAAATTGGAAGAAGCGCATCTTCATTTGTCAGACATAAAGACAAGTTGGTCAGGAAAAATATCAAGTTTGGAGACGCAAGTTGGAAGGTTGAGTAGACAAGCTGGCGAGGAGGGTCTCGAGAGGCGACGAGTCGAGGAAGAAAAAAACGAATTGGACAAAAGAATAAAGAAATTGGAGGCTGAAATAGAGGTGAACAATGTTGTTATGGCAACAAAAGACGCTAAACTTTTGCGCATGGCCGAGGACATTGACGAGATGGCGACGGAACTTAAAGAGCTCCGTGCCAGCGTCGATGACGAGGTTGAAGAATTTAAACGACAAATTGTGAGTTACCGCGATTACTGAACAAAACGTAAACTAAAAACAATACGTTTTTTAAATCTATATACAAAACAGCTTAAAACTCTTTCTAAGAAGGAGCCTAAATTTCTATGGAACCAAAATATGCTCATGCTCCACCCTTAATCAGCGCTCAACAAAGCATGTTGTTTAGCGTCAACACGATCGGGCCTGTTTCCACTTCACGAAAGCCTCACAAGGGTAGCCCGACAACAAATCCAGCTCGTTCTCGTTTTAGCAAGCCTCTACTTTCCATACCTTTATTTCCAACGTAGCCATTTTATTTTCGAACAAACAACAACTTACGTTTTCCCGGCTCACTCGTCACTATTCTCCTCCATTTGACGGCTAAATCCACGAGAGCATGAGTGGAAAACGATGCTTGTTAACTAACGAATATTATTTTTGCTTGACGCACGATTCCGCATAAGAAGTTGGTCTCGTAAGCAACATTTTCCACGACAAATCTCCTCTCCGCTGTAACTGGTATGTTTTTATTAGCATTCCTTTTATTTTGTGTCTTGAGCATGGCCATACATGGATCTCAACTTTTTCCAAGTTCAAAGTGAAATTCGAATGTTGCTTTTGAAATGTAATATTCGTACGAAAGATCCACAGCTCGTTAAACGCGACAGTAGAAATCGAGACACGTCACTTGTGCAGTTCTTTTCTTCCATAGTCACATGGTAAGTAAGTAAATGCCAGTAGTCATAATGTTTTTATCTATGTATACTACAAAGAGCGAGAGAGAGTGAGAGAGGGAGTGAGAACAATACTTATCGTATGTAACTTTTGTTTTACGGCAATAAAGAAAAAGAGCGCGAGAGAAAAAAAAACAATATCTTGCAGTCATTTTTCGCTTGTTTTTTCTTTCAATAAAAAACAAAATACCTTTCATCTCTTTACTTCCTTTCCTACTTTGCAGCTTTTTTTCTACACAAACACACATACACACACGTACATGAGATCACGCGTAATTATTATTCTAGTACGTATAATGATAGTGTATTTAGAAGAGACTGCGTTTGTTTCGATTCCCTCACACAGGATCATTTTATTATGTTTTTATATTCATAGGTTCGTGCTACGTTATTTGGTCGTGACGTTTTTTCACCGTTTTTGTTATTTCGAGATTTCGATACCATGCAACGATGAGGACTTGGCACTACTTTTTTTTTTTTTTTTTTTTTTTTTTTTGTAGAGCTTCGTGGCCTCTCGAGTGTCGCAGAACGTTACAATTTTCCATCTCGTTCTCTGATCACAACGTCGATTGTGCTGTTTGTCGAAATAATCAATAATTTTTGTTTTTTTTTCTCCTTTCTTTCCCGAATGCTTGCTCCAGGAATCTTCGTCGAAGGAAATCCAAGATCTGCGAAGCCAGCTTGAAGAATCGGCCTCCAAGTTGACCGAAGCCACCAACGAACTCGCCGAACTCCAGTCGACCTTTGATGCTGAAAAAACAACCAACGCCTCGTTGAATCTCGAGGTCGAACAACTGCGGCAGAGCCTCGACAGTGAACAAGAAAATACAGCTGCCCTACGAACTTCGTTGGAGCACGAGAAATCCGAAAAAGATTCTGCTCTTCTACGAAATGCTCAAGTCTCCCAGGACTACGAACTTGTCAAACAAGAAAATATTCGACAACAAACCGAATGCGTCGAATTGCAAAATAAAATTGACAATCTCACTGACTCGCTGCGCACGCGCGATATCGAGCTCGAAAAATCCTCCAAGACTATCGAAGACGCCATGGCGAGAATCGAACAGTTGGAAATCATCGAACGACAACAAAAATCCAGTGAAGAAGTCGAAACTGCCCTGAGGGATAGTCTCCTTGAGATGGAGGAGCAGCTGAACGACAAAACCAAAGTAACTTATTTTCCATGCCTTTTGAAATCCACGTGAAAAATGATAAAAAATTTAAAAAATGATAAAAAAATTTTTTAACTAAAAAATAATAAAATAAATATAAAAAATATTTTTCATGATAATTCGAACGATCTTTGATTAGAATCCCGATTCTCATGGTTACAGACGATAAAGGTGCTGCAGCAAAGATTAGGAGACATGAAGAAAACGCTGCAACGAGAATTGCGTGTACCGTCATCGTCATTGGACAGTGACGCAGAGCCTACAGCCGCGATCCTGAATCCAAGTTCATCGCAAACGGTAACTGCCAAGAATACGAATTCGCGAGAAGACGACGTCAATTTCAAATATCTCAAGCACGTTCTGATCAAGTTCCTAACCAGCAGAGAATACGAGGTGCGTACGAGTTTTTGTTGTTATTGAAAAATAATAATCTTGCCGACATTTCTCATACGATTCAGCGCGACGAGCCGAAAGAAAAATATTAATATTCAACAATTCGATCCTTCGGCAGGCTCTCCACTTGACCCGTGCTGTGGCGACATTGTTGCATTTTTCCCCGGAAGAGGAGAGATTGCTGCAAGAGACGTTGGAATGGAAAATGTCGTGGTTCGGATCCCGCCCAAATCTGGGAAACGGTCAAACGGCAAAAGCGATACCACCGAGCTGATAGTCCGCGAGGACTTCGAAAATTCGTGGCTACAAAAAAGAGAGACGGAAGGATCTGACGAGAAGAGAAAAATCACAATCTGTAGTACGAAAAGCGAATCGTCGGTACGGACTCCGAATCTCGAACAATCGCGGGGCGAAAAAAAGCGTTAAAGTGCAATTTTTTGTTTCTTTTAATTGAATAGAGAAGAGTTTGGAAAAAAGTGTGAGGTTTGAAAGCACGCTTGATACATTCAAAGTTTGTGAATTATTTGGAGGAATGAGGGAAGCTTATTCCCAATCGCTCACTAACTTGTGACGGACGAGTTGCCGCAATGACGTTTTAATTCAATTTTATCGAACTAATAACGATGCTAATATTAATAATGATAATAACAACCAATAACAATAATAATAATAATTATTATTATAATAATAGTTGGAATAACGCGTTGAAAAAAATGTGTTGAACCTGTGTTTATTTACATCCAACGAAATCTTGAACAAATCACTCACATTTTTTGATAGAATCTAGTCAACACACTAGATCCTCGCATACACGCGTTCAATCGTACAAAGATAGACGCGCACCCGAGCTTCGGTCTCTCCGACATAAAGAGATCGTGATGAATTTCATTCCACTGGTATCCCCGCTACCAATCCTTGCGGCATCGTTCCATGAAGACAGCTTTGAATAATTGGTTTATCCAAAAAAAAAATGAATTTAATTTTTTTCGCTCATGAAAACAAAATTTTTGTATTTTTCTTGGCTCATTTGAATTTGCATAATAATTTCGTACCATTCAAAATTCGATGATTACATCGGAATGGGGTTTTTGTCGAACGATGCCAAACTTTGGCCTGCTCTAAATTTTCTCTTCGGTCTCTCAACGCTCTCGTCGAGGGCGCTTTTTGGTTTCGCACATTTTTGGTAACTTATCATCCGAAGGATTTCGCATTGCAATAAATAAATCCGGTGGCTGAGCTCGACGGAAAGTGACGAAGAAAATATTATGCCAAGTTTTAGTTCGCAAGGAGCGCAAAATAATAATCGAATGAAAAACCATTCGACAGTTGTGAGCAAATGAATAAATACGAACGATAATCACATCGAAGGAGAAACTGAAACACTGCCAATACGAATTTCGTTATTTTTAATAAGTCATTCGACATTCTCCTCTCTACGATTAAGAGAATTCAACTCAAACGATTTTTCATTCGATCCCCTTACCCCTCCTCTCACAGCACGCAGTCTCGTTCAATTCTTTAATTTATATTCTCACATCTCCGTTAAGGATTCTTTTTCTTTCAGTTTTGTTCAAATCTTACAGTATTTATTTTAAAAAGCTCTCCTAAAATTCTCTCAGTCTACGATATTAAGGTGCATCACCGTATTAGTGAAAATGTGGTGGTGATTTTTCTTCGTTTTCGAGTTTTTTTTTCTTTTTACGTTTTTTTGTTGTTCTTTCTTGTGTGTTTTTTTTCCCCTTTTTACTTTTAAGTACAAAGAGGTCGTCCGAGCACTCGAAGGACAAGTAAGTTCGAGTCGATTAGCCATTTGTTTTGAAGGTAATGATGCTCTTTTGGCATTTAATCAAAAAAGACGTTCGGAGCTCGAACAGTTGAATCGTTACATCAATTATTATTCTTGTACACGCATTGCATCCAGTTTCAAGTGTTTTTTCAATCTTTCGCCTAAAATTTGGTTCGAGTTTTCCATCCATCCCCCATTTAGTCAAAAAACAAACATAAATTCATATACACAGATACATCTATATACACTTGGAAAAATAAGGCAAATGAAAAGAAAGTCACACGTCTAAATCATTGCAGTTATGGCCCCCGAAAATTACTCAATTGGGCATAGTTGGGGATCCGATAAACCATAATCATATTTTTAATTCGATTAAATGAGTATATCATTGGTTTTCTAATTGTTTGTTGTTGTTTTTTCGCTTTTTGGTTGTTTGTTTCGACACATTATCGCTTGGAACTTTGTTGTTGTTGTTTGCTATCGAACGTGTACACCATATAAAAAAACACGTCGTAATTCTGGGCAAAAGGTCGCTTTCTCGAATGCGGTAAGAAGTTTTCGTGGCTTTCTTCCCTACCTCAGCGGCTCTAATTTTCCATTTTTCTACTTAGATTTTAACCCCAAAATCAATGTCGTACCTCGTATATTTATTGCTGTTTTGTTGCATCGGTTTCCTTTGGTATTTGCAAGCGTCGGAGGGAAATTCGTGACGAAGTCTAATAGTGAAGGAAGAATCGCTACCGAAAATTCGTCGTCGGGTAAAATCTCGGCGATTGGGCCATTTCAACCGACGGAGAGGTAAGGAGAACGAATGTTTTTTTTTTCAACGCATTTATCGAGTCAGCGTCGCGACAATTGTGCATGGTTTTCCGTTTTGTCTCGCTCTAGCGTCCTCGATACAGCAGCATGTGAGGTAACGAGCTAACTAAATAGTTTTTTGTCTCTCCATTGCTCTAATTAAGTAACGTGCGGCAATTATCATCGCATCATGGTTTTTTTTTTCCTAAATTTGTTTGGTGAGATAAATTTTGAAGCCACCCTTCAAGTCTCAGAGTCCAAGGCTTGGGCGCTCGCTCTAGTTTCTTCTTACCGCGAATCAAACGACGAATCTTAATGCACGATCGAAATGTATCGGAACCGCGGAATTATTCAGAAACCTGCTATTATTCGCGCATCGAATGATTTTTTTTTTCCTCTTCGTCGTTGTTATCTCGTTTTAGTTGACTGGATGGTAACTTTTCTCTCAACTTGTCAACTCTTCCCCAGCAGGTATCGTCTTATCGCGTTGACACACTCTTTCTCAGGCCACATTTATGGATTTTGAGCCTCTTTATAATTTCGCCGAGCCTGATATTATCTCCTCGTAAAGTTCCGGCGTAACTTCGACGTATTCATTGCTTCCCGATCTGAAATACACTTTGTCTTGGATTTTGTTGGGATCGAAACCCTCGTTTTGTAGGTTTATTTTTTTGAGCTTAAACGTGCTCGTCATCTCGAGTTCTTTTACGATCCTGAGGAATATCGGCCTAGCGTAGGACGGAAGAGCCCGGTCCAAGCCTTCCGCGAGTGCCTTGAAGTCCAGGAGACATTCGGGATCGACGATCGCAGCCATTCCAGCTCTTCCCTCCATCCCCGGCACCTGAATAAGCGGCAAAAATTAAATAAATCGAAAATCATTTCTTTCGCGTTTTGTCTTCAACTTTCATTCGTCGATCTCCGTTCGAAAACCTCACCTGAACGCCGTAAACTGTAGATTCTCGATGCCCAGCTACGTTACTGACAACTCCCTCGACCTCGGCCGTCGCGACGTTCTCACCTTTCCACCTAAACGTGTCACCCGTTCTGTCCTTGAAATAATAGTAGCCCAGCTCGTCTTGAACCAATATGTCACCTGCAATGTTGCCATGGAAATACAATTGAATTTAATCATTTGAATTATATTTTTCCTCAAATTTAGACGATTCGTGACCAGAAATCGTTAAACGGAAGATGTAACCGGGAGAGGAAAAAACTCGGCAGCAATTTCGTACCTGAAAGGAAAGCTCTGTCTCCTTTGACGAACACGTTCTCGATCGTTTTTTTTCTCGAGGCTTCTCTATCCAGATAACCGTTAAATTCCCTTGAGGCATTGCCTTGTTTAATCAATCCTATAAACATTCCAGGTTCGTCTGCAAAAGAAATTCTATTGATTAGCAAAATTTTTAATTGTTAACGACCATGATTCGTGATGCGCCAAAAGTTCAAGATCACAATAACAGTTTTTCATGCAATAATGAAGAAAAATGACGTAACGTCGTGAATCAGTAATAATTGAAACATAAAATTAGCTTACTTATTGCACAACGAATGCAAAATCCATCGGGTCCTCTAATGGGTTCACCAGTCTCAGGATTCACTCGAATTATAGCAACGGGATGCAACGCCTTGGGCAAGATCGAGGGCACGAAACCCACAGCACCAACTTGATTGTCAACGTTAACTGAAATTTCACGAAAACCATGGGAATTTTCATCAGGATCAATTTTTTTCGACCTTTAAATTAATTAATTAATTTTTTCATCATATTTACCGATATTGGCATTTCCCTCGCTGGAACCATAGACTTCGGTAATTTGTTCGATCCTAAAACGATCAACAAACTCTTGCCATATCTGCGGCCTCATTCCATTCCCTACCATTAGCCTAACCGAATGCGTTGAATCTTCGGGACGCGGTGGCGCCGTTAGGAGATAACGACACATTTCACCGATGTACTGAGCCAGCTGTGAAAAAAATAAAATTACGTTTCTCAAGTGTACGCAGTGAAAAATCAGCGGGTTCGTTGTCACTAGATTTTCCTTATATTTGCTCACGACTTCGCGATTACTCACCGTACAATTATACTTTATACAATCTGTCCAATACGCCGTGACAGAGAACTTTGTTCTCAGAGCGCTTGGAATTCCCTTGACTAGAGCACAACCCGTTCCTACCAAACCACCGGCCATATGATACAGCGGAATTGGATTGTACATTATATCGCTATCCGCACGTAGTCCCAGCATGTGATAAGTTGCAGTTGTTACTAATAAATATCTGCAACATAAACATTCGTATTTTGAGACTCGAATCGAGAAAATGTGGATTCCGGATATTTCCGAACTAAATAGACGAAAATTATGCGGCATCGCTTTGAGTATTTGAGCTCGCGAGAAGAATGGTCAACTTTATTTTTCGAGTCGAGTCGAATCCATTTTTTTACTATATTTTTTTATAAACTTTCATTAGCGATTATGACAGTCTTTTATTTGTATTTTTATATTTATTTTTTCAGATAAATTTCGCACGTGCCGCTGCCGATGCATTGAAATTAGAAAAAATCTAATGCATTTGAGAGAACCAGGTTCCCAATAGTAAAGTACAGGCCTGCTGTCTATAATCCCATTCTCGTTCGCTGAAATTGTGGGCTTTCTCTGAGAGGATTATGCATCGTTCGTTATATTGAGTATCGAACGAGGAATACTATTGCGCATACTCTTTATCAGTCTCGATACTCTTGCGTAATTTCTCGCCGCTTCAGGGAGGCTGCGCGCGTACGCCGGTGGCGTGTTAAATCATTCATAACAAACGCGGCTATTGATGGTCATCGCCAAATATGAGAATCGCTTCTTTTTAGCATAAACAAATGAGTGGATTGGAAAAGTGAATATTCCAACTTGGACGTGAAGAGTCGAATTTTCCTAGCACCGTTTCACTTTTCTCGAATACATTTTAATCGGATGCGATTTTCTGTTCCAGCGGCTAGAAATGAGAATTTTTGTAAAAAACATTGGACGCTGATGAAAAAAATGAGATTTTGCGGGCGCAGCTTCAATTTTTTTGAAAATAAAGTTTTTCGAATTTTATTTTATTTTATTATTGAAATTTACGCACTTTGAATTCGGCATCTGGACCGCTTTTGGCAAACCCGTGGTACCGCTCGTGAAAATGTACAACAAGTTGTCCCGGTAGCCAGGCTCTTGTTTGACAACGGGTTGTTCGTCCTCACTCTCGGACATCAATTTATCAAGATTCTTTGAATTCTTGCAGGGGTCGCTCAGACCCGCACCGTGTTTGTACCACTCGATACCCTGCATTGGCTCACGAATTTCGTCCATAGCTACAAAATGCAAACAGTGGATTTGAGCATAACAATAAATAAATTATCATTCGCTTCCATAACTTGGAGTTTTTTTTTCTTCATTCGAAAAGTTAATGAGAGACGAGAATTTTAATTCATAATCGACTTGACGATTGACATCAAAATTTAAAATCCTCTTTAGCATCGCAATTGTCGGTTTTATTTACAAGTATAATGAAAATAATTGCCATACCTGACGAAAACTCAGCTGAATAGATGACACCCTTGACTTTGGCGATCGTAAGACAGTGAGTGAGCAATTGCAGACGTAAATTCGTGTTAACTAATGCGGTAACGACACCGAGTTTTCCAAGACCAAGCCATGTCGCTATGAACTCGGGTTTATTCGGCATCATAAGTGCAACAGCATCGCCCTTGACATAACCAGCCTTTTGAAAGACCGAAGCAAGTCGGTTGCTGTATTTGTCAATCTGCAGAGGGAAAAAAACAGAGATTAAAAAAAAAAAACTACGAAATATGACTCAAACTTTTCTATTTCATCAGAAAATATCGTAAAACTCCAGCAAATGGATTTTATCCAAAAATTGTGTTTGGATTCCGTCCAAATTCGGAAATAAAAGCCAAGAAAGAGAAGCTAAGAAGAGAGAATTTTTTTTTCTTTTTCTAAAACGTCGAAACTTGGCGCTTTTTTTTTAGTGATGAGAAAATTACGTTTTTCACACAAATTAAAAAATATCCAACGAAAATACTCGATCGAATGATTCTTGGAAACTCCATAAATTCGAAAATTGTGAAGAGTTATTGATGATAAGCGATTCTTAAAGATGACGAAATCCTTTCGAGACTTATTATTAGTCTCATTCGATTAGAAATGGAATAACAATTGCATAATTGCGAAAACGATTAACGGCACGCAAGAAAAATACAAAATGCATAAATGTTGCAAAGTTGAAAATAAGATAATGCGTGTCGGTCGTACGAGTTTTGCGATAAGAAGCGCCTTTCATTCGGTTCTCGAATACTTTTAGTAAAAAGTTCCCAACGTCATGGAATATTTTTCACTAATTTTTACACTTCAGAGAGTCACATGATCGACATATTTTTATTGATCATGAAGATCGCAACAGTATTTTCCCTCATTAAAATCTTCATTCGACAAAATTATTTTTAAAAAAACTCTTTTCGCGAAACGGCCGATTCAGCGAAATTATTCGAGAAAAAGAAAAATAACCCAAAAATAATCAGGGATTTCCGGTGAAAGAATGAAAAATAAAAGTTTCAACTCACATCGGCGTTCGTCCAGATTCTTCCTTCGAAAATGAAGCACGGTTTGTTGGGATAGAGTTTCGCTCTTTCACGAAAAATTTTCATGACGGTGGTGTTGTTCTTGACATACCGCTTTGTTTCGCGATCGGCATTGATATACCGATAAAGAAACCTGCAAAAGAAGGGGTGAGAGGAAAAATGGTGAGATCGATTAGTGAATTTCCGTACAGGCAGCCAATAAAGCCCTAAACTCATTAAGATACGAAGCATGCATTATTACTACGATTCATTGATTTTCTTGCAAGAACGAGCAGCGATAGTTTCGTGCTAGTGTGGACGACACTGTAGCTCGTTCTTTTTGCATCGAACAAAGCCAAAGAGAAGGGAAGAGAGAGCAAGAGAGAGTGTGTAAGAGGAGGCAGGAAAGAAAAAAAAAATGGGAGAGAAAATTGAGTTTATTCTCGTCGAGAGTATGGGCAAAGTTCGTAACAAAGTAGAATACCATGTCATTCGACCTTTAACCGATCTCCGCTAATTTTCACAGTCTTTCTCTCCAACACGCTCATTCAACTTTCAGAGGACCTTTAGCATTATTGCGTGAATTAAAGGAGGAGCAGAAATCTGAACAAATTAATGGTCGATCGAATCGATGAAACAAAATGTTGACTTTTGTCCAGGGCTTGATATTCTCCAAAAAAACGAAGGTCATATTAATTCGAGACTAATGAAAACTGACTGGAAAAATGAATTTTGAATTAAAATTCTTGTCCTCTTGGTTTCAATTATAGCATCCCAACGAATTTCTCGTAACGAGAATGAATTATTGGTCATAAATAAAATCGAATGTGATGGACGGTTCCCCTTCGCCTGGGCGAATTACAATCGAGGAATCGCGTTGAGCTGAGAAATTAGGAGCTGGGCATAGAATCGCCTTGTTCATTGAGAACTCGCCAGGTGATTTTGAATTATTAACTCTCAAGGACAATCAGCTTCGTAATATGTACATTGTATACGTGTGTGAGTGTTGAGCTCGTATGAAAAATTGATAAGCAAAGTTTTTTCGTAGAGTCCACGTACCACGTTCGCAACGACGAACATGAAATAATTGTATTCCATTTATGCGTAGATTGTGTTGTCACTGCATAAATAATGTAAATGCGAGATTGTTAATGAACTCAAAGTTCCACGTACGAAGAATCGAGAATTGAGAAAAAGTGACTTTTGACCAGCAACGGGAGGATATCGTGTCTATCGGTTCCATCGTCCCAGAGGTCGAGGACCGTTCTCGCAAACTCAGGGGAAAAAAGCCATTTTGATAACAGTTTTCTTATCCTCGATCAAATCGTTCTTGCTCTTTTTGCTTTGTTATCAAACGATGGATAAAGAGATATGAGCGTGTCAACTTGATTACAATTCATTGTGTTGAATATATTTTTACTGACGAGATATTTACTCCGGCACTGTTTTTCCTCAATGGGCAGGTGTTTGATTTTTGCTCTACAGATATCGCGGCGAGCATTGAACTTTATTAAGATCTTTTGCTGCTAGAAACGTCGAGGACTAGTCGAAAAATTGGATTTTACGTTTTTTCTCAATATTCGTGTTCCTAGAGATTCGAAAACTCTTTTCCCGAATTCGAAAAGCTTTAGCTCGTTTTTTTTCGCATAACCTGAGAGTCTCAATTTTTTTTCATCCGACCGACTCGAAATTTTTCTACATTTTTTACTCAAAATGTATCGAAAGTTGTGCTTATTTGTAAAATTTCAAAAATCTTGACAAATTTCATCAATAATTGTGCAAAATATTTTTTTGCACGAACAAACGTGTCTGTAGAAATTAAAAAATGAAGAGTTTCACGCAATGCATCGAAATAATCAATCAATCAAAGTCCAGCAGCTGTCACGTTTTTTTTTTTTGGTCGGATGGCGATAAGCCAGAATTAATATCAGACAAATCCGCTCCCGATACTGCTTGAAATCAAAGTATTACGTAACAATGATAATCGCAACAATGTTGCAAAATTAGTCTCGACCTTGAACTATTTTTGTGCTGTTTAAGAAAACAAACTATTGCACAACAAAAATATTTTCGTATTTCGATCGATCATTCCAGATCGATGGGAAAAAAAAAATTCTCAACGACTGATAACGTCGATTCGATTTGTTCCTTGTGCATTTTAAAACTTATGGTGATTCTAATTTGTCAGGTTAATTAACTTGCGCCCTCCGGGGCCTTTCCCATACGTGAAAACTCTGCCCCTTTCCTCGAAACGTTTAGCTCATGATGAATAATTCATCAGTGCCGTTTATAATAATTTTAACAAATTCGAACGAGTTTCTTGTGGTAGAAATTTAATTTCCAACGTTTAGTCAGTCTTGGAGACAATTTATCGCGAGAAATGGTCAATCTATGAAAAACTAGAACAATGTGTTATTTTCATTGGTCTAAAGGTAAGACGAACGTTTCAGTCGCCATTTGTACTTGTCGGAAATATCCAGGACGCTTCGTACTTGGCCGTAATGTATATTATAGAGGTAGCTGTTGAACAAACGTACAAAAGCGAGGAACGCATAGAAGAGAGACGGAGAAATATGGAAACGAAGAGTTGGGTGTGTTTCGATCGATTGGTGTGTGTCGTATGCGAGGGGAATTGGTGCTAGTTGGGGTAAATGCATTAGTGACGGGAGTTGGTTCCTCGTGAGGAGCTTAAACGTCAATTACACGCGATCAAAGGCTTATTTTACAAGCTCGAACAGCCCGGCCAGTAAAACAGCGCTGGCGATCCAGTGGGAATAAAAAAACGTGTCATCCAAAAAGTAAGTCAAAATAATTTCGCCAAAAAACAAAAAATTCACTTTAAATTTTAATACGAAAAAAAAATATATTTTTTTTTATACTCACTTGATGTCTCGCGGTAGTGTTCTCAGGATGACGTAGATGCTCCGATGATAACGACATATTAAAGGTACAAGGAGTGCAGCTACGGTGATCTGAGCGATTCTCATGAAAGAACCGATTCGGCTACCGACGCCGACTGCCATGAGAACGACTATTCCAAGTACGATGTAGACCAATCTGACGTCCATTCCTTACCGGCTCGCCCACCACGTCTGAAACAACGTATTCCACACCCCATCACTTTCCTAGTCTCTCGTACGATGGGTAACATTTTTGAGGGTAGGGGGTTGCCGACTTGCGACAACTATTGGCTCGAGAGCGTTAGCGCTTTCGGATAATCCCTCCACGCAGCCTTAGTCGCTTTTAAAATTATCGAAAAAAAATCTTAAATTATTGAAAACGAAATTTTCCGTAAAAATATATCCAAATATGCCTTGATTCACGGCCAAATTAATTAATTGATTATGCATGTTCAATTTTCCTCGGCCGATCAAGTCAAAACGACGGAGAAACTTTTTTTTTCAATTTTATTTTCGAATTTTTATAGAAATTGAGTTTTCTGGGATTTTTTTGTTGAGCTTTGTGGGATTCATGGAAATGTGCCTTTCCTATACACATTGACATGGAAACCTCACAGGGAACTTATTCCGAGGGTACGATAGGATGTCGATCGAGAATGCAAAAAAAAAAGCCATTAATCGTCCTGGGAATGATCATCGAGCAAATTTAATTTCGCCACGTTTACTGTTCAGTTTTTTTTCCTGTGCCAACACATGAGTTTTTGTATTTATATATTTTTTTCAACGTGTAGCGATATGTACGCTGAAAGGTTGACTCATTCGAGGTCATGACTTTGCCGCTCTTTGTGTCCCTCAGTCTCAGACCCACGAACCTTCCAACTTCCCTTAGTGTCGTGGTTTCGTGTTTGTTGTTCACGTATCGCTTAGTCTTTCCAACCGTCCTACACGGACGAAATTACCCTTTCCACAAAGGTGGCGATATATTCACATTCAAACATGGCCTATATATTCACGCCTGACATATGTTTATCCAGTAAAAAAAACCGGTACTTAAGTCCAGCGTCGATAAATCGAAGAAAATTTATGATTTCGAAATTTTAATGTTTACTTTTGAACAATTATTTTTGTTAATTATTTCATTTTTGACCGAGGCTCTGGTAGAAAGTTTCATCGCGGGAACTATGTAAAATGGCCAAAAATTGCACGCAGAGATAAGGTCGAATATTTTTTCTATCGATATTCGTGATGGATCGTTGGGAAAAATGTTTACTCGAGCTATCAGCGAAAAACGTTGTTTCCGTAACGAATATTCGTTTGGGTCGTTGCAACGGAGAAAATACGATTTTCAAGGTCAAATGTCATGAAATAATTGAATATATTTTTTATCGATACAGCTGGATATGGAGGCAGAGATTTTTTATTGAGATTCTATGTTGAAAAGATTTGTTTGGATTTTACGTTCGTGTTTGGAGTGTTTTTTCGTGAACAAGTGATGAGTTATAAGGTTGAGTGAAATCTGTAACAATGTCGATGGCTAAATGTTTGGCTCACTTCCAAAAACTCATATTTACATTTAAAAAAAAACATTAAAAAGGGGAAAACTTAAATGACTCAATTATTGGTACTATTTTTCCGATGGTTTCGATACATAATGAATGTATTTACGAAAAAATGTGCATAAAAACGTGTTGAAGTCGTGCGCGAACAAGTAGATAATACGAAAACGCTTCACAACCTAACGATCGGCGCATGCGCATTGTCAAGTGATAAATAACAAATGGGCCGCGTTTATAAGGGGAGAAAAAAGCGGTAAGAAACATATTTTTCCGTAGCATAATCTGGCATTGACTAAGTATTTTATTGCGTGCAAAAAATGAAGATTTTTCGGGGTCATTGCATGGAGAAATCAGCATGAAAGGATTTTTTGACACACTGGGACGAAAAAAAAAATGACACGAAGACTTCGGCCTTTTCGACATGGTAATATTCGATGTTTCAGCAAAAACTGACTTGAAACAATGTTGGAATCGATTAATATTAGCATTTCGAATAGAAAAATGTTTCGATTCCGTGAATGAAAATGCTCGAGGGAAGCCAAAGCGGATTTGTCGCCAAGATTCGTTGGGATTTTTAGGCGGTGGGTTGCGCGCGCAGCGACGTGAGGGGAAACGCGCTCTCTTGCGGCAATTTTTTCATGAACGTTTGCAGTGAATCACGAAAATCGTCTGCTTGAGGGATCGGACGCCGGCAAACGTCATCTGTTCCCAAGCGTTTAATTTCTTACGAAATATATTCTTTGAAAAATGAAATAAAATAAATGATAATTTTTTGAATGAAAATAATTCGGAATGATGATGCGTTTACAAACGAGTGACCCGCCACCTGTCGTTGGATTACGCTCGAAGCTATTGAATAAATAATAATAATGATACAATCAAACGAAATAATGAATAAAATGACACAGAGCCGAGAGTGAACGATGAATATTTCGCTTCTCAGTTGCTCGGAAAGCGAAGCATTTTTCGAAGAACGATGAATAACAAGTTTTTATGGTGAATATTCCAGCCTATTGCGAATGAATTGAGAAACCTCGCCGAATTCGTTGAACGCACTCTCGAGTAACACACGCGTCGTTTCGCTCGACGTTAAAAAATGGCGAAAAAATATTTTCTCTCGTGATGTTTTATGTTTTCGGAACTTTTTCTTCACGCTCCTGCTCCTACGTCCTCAGATTCGATAGGCTTTTTTCTACCCGATATAAAACTGTTACGCGTTGCCGCGAGGACCTCATATCGATCGCGACTCACGCTTGCAAGCACCGTCTCCCACGGTTCGTAAATTTTGTGGATGCATAGAGAAAAAAAACCCGAGACGAACATTTGTTTCACCATTTCGTCGACTCTCGGCATTACTCGATGAATTATGGGGTCAAACTACGAGGTTATCACTTTTTGTAAATTAACATTTTTTTATTAGAATTTTTAATAGCGCCAAACACGAACTACGAATTTTTAATCCTGCGAACGAAGTTTCTTAACCATAAATTTAATCATACGAACTTTCACGATCCAATTTGCTTGATTTTCCGAAAAGTTTCGCCAGTTTCGGATTTCGGGGGATCCAAACAAAACTTCAAAATGTCTTAGATATGCCGATTAAAAATAAAGAGGAATAAAATCACGAGGATTTCTAGAGCGAGGGAAAATTCACATCGCGAATGCTCACTGTTTCGATTCACCAGAAGGATCTCGCCGATCGGTGCATAACGACTTTATTCGTACCAAGCATTTCCTATCGCGTATAATAGTTTATCGTCCGCGTATGTGTGTACGTGTGTTTAGCTAACAATTCTTAGGTTGGAAGGACGTTTTGAAAAACTTCAAAAGTTCAATACTTCGTACGGAAATGCGGAGGAGAAATTTTAATATTCAACGCGCGCGGTTCCGTCCGAATAACCTTTCGTATCGTATTTTACGATCGTCGAGCATTTCGTGTAGATTCTTGATAGGTTTCCGGTTAGCGTTGGTTATCAAAGAAATGAAGAAATTATTGATCTGTTTGAAACTTACTCGTACGCGGTGGATTAACTAAATATTCTCACGGCCGTGAAGCTGTTTTTTATATATACGTATAAAACGTAGATACAAGATTTTTGGTGCGACACTGCCGGGAGCATAAAAACACGTTACGCCGCGGCGACGAACGACTTAACACTACGGGTCGCGTACAGGCGGCGTTAGCGCATATGATGTGTCTCTCCCTCAACCCCCTTTCTCGTACTTCCACCTTGCGGTACCCCTGGCGGATTTACGGCGAACCCTCGTAGCGTTTCCAGTCGCGAAAAAACGATGATAACTCGATCTTCTATTTCCACGTATGGCCGCCGGCGTGAAGTTCGTTTAAAAATTCTATTCGATTTTTAACTGTGAAAAAAAATCTACTTCATGCTGACTGGCAATAATGTTCATTGCCATCGAAGTGACTGGAAAATCGCGGAAAATATTTTTTTACCACTTTGAATATTTTTTCAATGCCCTCAATTTTTTCCGGTTTCCTATGAATTGTAAGATCATAGAACTGCATAAGCACGTACAAACAAGTGATGATAAGAATAAATTCACAACTTGGATCCGAGATCCAGGCTAGCGCTAACAAAAAACACACATAGATAAACCCGAGCACTATTTGTAAAGCAACATCGTCGCACAATCAATGTTCCCCACACGTATACGTGTTAACCTTTTGAAAACTCTGTTCGTAATATTTCTGAATATATAGCGACCTCGATTTCATGCGAACGGAATCTATCGGTTTGTAATGAAAAAAAAAAAACAAAGTGCACCGGATCAACAAATCAAACATTTCATGAACGTGGCATGGTTTCGGGGGGAATGAAGCGGGGAAATGAAAAAAATTGAACGGTTACATATTTACTGCGATTCGCAAGCCCGCGAGACTGACGAATAAAAAGCCGCGATAACGCCTCGCGACTCGCCATGTCCTGCGATTTCAAATAGTCACGTGACACGTCGGGTTTGAAGTGCAAAGTGCAGTGCGACTCTCCATTCGGAACATATACTACTGTTTGTTTTGACTCTTATCGCTGGCGTTTATCGCGTGCCTTTTGGCTTTTTAGTATGCACTCATTTGTAACAGAAAATACTAAGTAACAACTTATTTTACACACACGCGATTGTCAATTATTTATAGAGAGAATATGAATAAGATATACTGTTTCGCATCAGCAAAAAAAATGCTGATCCGTCGAGAGTTTATAAAAATCATTAAAAATTCCCGTAACATTTTTTTTTATTTTTTCGAAAATCGGTAGTAACCTCGAAAAATTTGTAATTTTGAAAAACAATTGTGCAATGAAGAGTCATTATTACCACTGTCTATTATTTCTGTTGATAAAAATTGTGTTGGCAATGACATTTGAGTCGAAATTTTGGAGGTTTCGATTGGTCGTAAATTTTTCGACGATCTTAACCCTACTTTTTTAGGCCAAAAGTTTTTTTCCGCCGCACAAACACCTGATGGTTCGTCGCGTCACAAACATTGAGATTCGAACGAAACTTGATAACCGCGATGTTTTGGGGTCGGTGCGCGAGCGTGTGACCGCGTGCTCGTGGGATTTTTATATTCGAGTTTCACGAGATCGGAAAAATTTATTAATTTTCGCATCGTCTGTTGGTTGAGGTTGCGTGCGTATACCCAAAACAATGATAAAAGCGCGTTCAGTATTTACTGGGAACAGTAATAAGACTAATAAATACACGCACAAACCATTAGAAACCGGAAACACGACAAGAGTATAAAACGAATAAAAAAAAACATTCTTACTTGGTGATTCGCTGCGGTCGGCGTGAAATTTGCGGCTTTTGCTTCACTACGAGAAAATACCGTTGATTCGGAATGTTGCGACTCTCTGGACGACGAGCACTGCGAGTTTATAAATAGAAAAGTTATGGCGAGGTTGTCGGTGTCCGCCATTTGTATCCAAACGGTGCATGTAGGAAGTAGGAAACGCAGCTGGATATTCACGTACAGTATGAACTCGCATAACAAAACGCTCACCTTTTCTTACCCATCGGCCATTTCGTAGACAATGTACCGTCCGGTCCAAATCCACGCGGATATTTTTTAGTCAATGGTGATAATATTACCACAATAAAATGATAATAAACACAAAAGTTCGTCTGCGAAATTTTTACTTTAAACACAATTGCTGTCGCTAATTTTTGTCTTTTTTAATAATTCAAGAAAAAAATATGGCGGCGCGGAATTCACTCGCAACGACGCAAATAATCGCCATTTCTCAGCCGTACTCTTTTATAATTTTCGTCTTAATTTTTCTTGCTAGTGAATATTCATAAAAAAATTACAATATTGACTATGACCGCAGCGAATTTTTGCGAATCTGAAATGACACCGAAACAAGAGCATTCCTACTGTACCAAAGGTCATGACTTTGTTTTACCGTTTTCACGTTCAAGATTGTTGGCATAACTTTCACGCATGCCAACCTTGAAGTTCCCGACCACCTGACGCAGCTAAATTCCGTAACAACTAATCGGAAATTCACGAGTTCCGAGGGATCAAAAAATAAAAATTTGCGCACAAATCTCCAGAATTTTGCTAGAACAGAAAATCTGTACGAATATCTGGAAAGAGTTGCAGAAAATCAAACGCAGCGACATTTAGAAAATAGCAAAATGTTTTATTCTAAAAAAAAAAAACACATCAACAAATAACAATTGTCAGGGTCATTGAGGGCAAGTGAGAAGTAGTTTCAAGGCTCGCAGGCGGAAACGATTTTTAGATAATCACATCCGAAGTTTTCGAGGGACGAAAAACACTCAAAATGATAGGGGAAAATACTTCGATTTTCTTGATAAAAAAAAATGTAAGTCGAGCATTTCGTCGCGATAAAGTCAAAACATCGAAAAACGTTTCCACAAACTCCCTAAAAATGTTCATCCGCACTAACAAATGAACGTTTCAATATTTTTTACAGAAATATCATTTTTTTCGCTAATATTTTTTTCCCGAATTCGGGGCAGCAATTTTGTTGGCTCGACGATAAGAAACGTGAACGCCAGCGCGTGTTTAGTCGTAAAAGAAAAATGACCCAATTTCAGAACATTTCGCGCGGATCCAAAAAAACGAATGTTTTTTTATCATTGAATAGACAACAATGAGCTTCATAAATTCCTACGAAATCGTTCGGTTTGCTGTGGAACAGATTTTTGAGCTATCGAAGTTTTGGGGATTTTTCGAGTAACTTATTTACAAATAACGAGGAAAAAGCTAAACTGAAGCCCTTTTGGATCCAATTTTTGTGCGATAGAAAAATATAGGCAGCTTTCATTCTGAACAAGCTCGAACAGCTTTTTTTTCGTTCGGGCTTCGAAACATTTGTTTTGACCCTTTTTCTCTCGTCGAATGAGGAACGGACGCCGGTTACTTCATCACTTTCTTTCGTTCTTCAATTTATAAATATATACAGGCTCTCCCCAGGTCAATTCGTGTAAGGAAAATCGCATGAGAGCTCGACGAGTTCGAATTAACGAAATTCACAGAACTGCGCACTAAATCGTACTTCCTTCCGGAAATATGATAGATAGTGTAAAAATGCACGGGACCAAATTCGTAGAGCATCAAATTTCCGACAAAAATCCATCAGACAGTATTTTTCTAGCATCGATAGTTCAGTCGTAAAACCCTGCTTGAAGGACAATTTTCAAAATGCGTTGCTATGAAAATCAAGTCAAGTTCAAACCGACGTCCCGACCAAAGTATCGAAGATGGAAAAAATTCGTAGAGAATAATGTCGTAGGAAATTTCATGCTCTACAAATACAGTCCTATCCATTTTTGCTGTACATCCAACCCTTCTGGCAGAAAGGTCGATGAAAGTGCGAGTGTCCACAAATTTCGACAATTTTCACTCATTAGAACGGGTTCCGATGAAAAAATGGTAAAAATCTTTTCACCTCGAAACTAGGTCCACAATGTACATCCACATCATTGGTCTTTCGAACCTTATGTACAACGCACGAGACAAAAATAATTATCACTAAAAATATCTTCCAATTTCTTAGAGGAAAGAAAACTCAACAAAATTCGAATCTCTCGAAGGAGTCGATCGTAAAATAGCGCAGAATTTTTCACCTTGTGACGTTTCGGAGATCTCGTAATGATTTTCATCATTTCCAAACCGAATGGACAAAAAATTCAATAAAGAATGACGAGCCACCGATAATCGTGATTTTTACATTCCTTTGGAAGAATTAACGCAAATCGAAAATTGAAAAACACATGTTGGAGGTTTACCCGGCGCCCATTCACTTGGAAATCTTCGCATGCAAAGATATTCAGAGTTCTAATGGTTATTGCCCGAGGCTGTACAATTTATTTCGGAATCTCGTACTGGACGAGAATAAAATTTGAGTAAATTTTCCCGTACCATTTTTGCAAATATCTTTCGATCATAAAATACTCTTAAAAACGTATTTTTCCTGCTTGTATCTGGTCGTAGACTTCTGGCGTTAATAACTGATAACCTAACTTGGGATCGAAATAATATAATTTGTCGTTGACCTTGCGAGGATCGTAGCCTTCTTCTTGCAAATCTTTTTTCTTGAGCTTGAACGTACCAGTCATATCGATCTTTGTGAGTGTTCTGATAAATAACGGTCTCGCGTAAGCGGGAAGTTGTTCCCGTATCATGGAGCTCAACCGATTCATGTCGACGCTACTGTCTTCGTCGAAAATCGCTGCCATTCCTGCACGACCCTCCGATCCTCGAATCTGCAAAAAAAACATATTTGTGTGTTGGAGGTTATTCAGGAAATAAATAATTCCCAACGATTGTGGTCGCTGACACGATGAAAGTTGGAGAAAATTACCTCGACTCCGTAAACAATGCAATCTCGGTAATTCACGAGATTACTGACAACGCCCTCGATCTCAGACGTCGAAACATTTTCTCCTTTCCACCTGAAAGTGTCGCCAGTTCTGTCTTTGAAGTAGAGATAACCGAGTTCGTCAGCCACGAGAATATCACCTGAAAAAATTGAGTTTTTTTCGTTGATTCAATGTTTTACGGATTTTTTTTGAGGATCTGCAATTTTCATTATAAAAAACGGCTCGAGGAACGAATCAGTCTGAGGTGAGGTCAATGATTGGGTGACGTTTGGCTATGGGCAACTTGGTCGAGGAATAAGGAACAGTGGAAAAGGAAGAAAAAGTGTCAACGTACCTGACAAAAATGCGGAATCTCCACGCGCAAAAACGTCATGAACGACTTTCGATTTCGAGGCTTTTTCATCGACGTATCCGAGGAAAGCTCGAGCAGGATTATTGAGAATAATTTTTCCGATGAATACACCAGGTTCGTCTAGAAATAACAGAATTTATTGCTCCCTCAAGAATTTCTAAGAAAATTTCCATCACGAAAATGCTGCCGATTTACAGAAACAAACCTGGCTTGCAAATTTGACAGAATCCTTTGGAGTTTCTGATCGGTTCGCCCTCGGCATCGACTCTGATAATAGAGATGGGATACACCGCCGGAATTATTCGCGATATGAAGCCGATTGCCCCAACAGTGTTGTCGACGTTGACTGCAAACAAAAAAAAATACGAATATTTATCACAATTTTCCAAATTTCCGTCACGTTGACGTCGGTCAAATAAAATTTCCTACCGATATTGGCATTCCCTTCCGTTGCCCCGTAGAATTCAGCGACCTGAGGAATTTTGAATCGTTCGACAAATTCCCGCCAAATTTGTGGTCTCAGGCCATTCCCAAAAATAAGCCTCACATTGTGCTGCACCGCTTCCGGCTTCGCGGGACAAGCCAAAATGTAACGACACATTTCACCAATGTACTGCGCGACCTAGAGGAACCCACAGAATCAAACAATCACCATTCATCCAATTTTTTATGCAAGATTCGCCGATCACATGTCAGATTTTCTATTACAAAGAATTTGTTCTAATTTCCGTGTTCGTTTTTTTTTATTGATTTTTCTCACCGTGCATTTGTACTTGGCACAATCGGAGAAGTACGAACTGGCCGAAAACTTTTTCTTTATCACAACCGTCGAACCGTGAAGCAAAGCTTGGCCAACAGACATAATTCCTCCAGCAGTGTGATACAGAGGCAGAGGCGTATAGAATCTGTCGTTATTTTGGAAAGCCGCCAGAAAATGAATTGCACTAGCAATGAACATAAATCTGAAAAAGAAAAAAATCATTGAGACGAGGATTTCAATATCGACGTTTCGAGTGAATTTATTTGAGGTAAGGGATCCGTCGCTGCCTCGCCACGATGAGAGCGAGAGAGATAGTTCTGATTTTTAAAATTGAATATTTTCGACATGGTTTGGCCAATAAAAAAAAATCCCTGTCAGCGGATTTTTGCCAGTGTCCCGCGTCCGCTGACAGAGCCTTTTTTCCGGTTAGTCAAACGACGACAGAGAATTTTCATTCCAAAAATCCGAAGTGACCTTCGCCGATACACCCAACAATGTTGCGATTTAAGAAGCATAGGAAAATTCGAAATGATTAGAATTTTATGATATTTGGTGAGCATACTCTTTAGTATTGAATATGAATATAAAAATCTTTAACGATTTTTCTTCGACATAGTTTTCGAGTAATTAAACACTGGAGTTTACATGAACAAGCATAGGATTGAGAGATATGTATAAGTATATTTTTTGGATATTGTAAACTCAAATTACTCGACAATTATGTGGACGAAAAATTGAAAAGAAATTGTGTCATTGCATTTGATGCTAAAGAATGTTATCACCGAATTTTATGAATTTCTAATCATTTCATCGTGTGTAGCCAACCTCCTTAATCGGGAAATTCGTTAATTTAGGAAATGAAGTTTCAAGCAGATCGAAAGTTTGGTTTTTCACACGCTGTCGTAATTCTTTCTGCGCCGATTACTCGTGGGACTTTGATCTACCTTGCTCGGCAAGATGTCTGGACCGAACATTTCGCCGGGAGTTATTTTAATAATGGTTTTAACGAGCGACCTTGAAGGGCGAAAAAAAATGAAAGAAAAAAAAGGACAATTGAGTAAAAGAGATTGGTTAATGGGATAATGATCGGTGTACGAGAAGAGCTCGTTTGTAGCCCAAGGTCAATGCGAATAGTATTCGTCCGAGGGATATTCACGTTTTCTATTATTCGACTTCTCAGAGAAGGGGATTTTCATTATCACCTCGAATTCGTGATGACCGCAGCCTTAGGCAACCCCGTTGTTCCGCTCGTGTAGATGTAAATCAATTTGTCGCAATAATTTCCCTTGTCCTGTATAACCGGCGGAACTGCAGGCGCCTCCGCCAACATTGACATCAAATCCTTCTCTTTCAGACCCGACGAATTCGGCTCCAGCTCGTTTCCGTATCGGTACAATGCCATTTTTGCATTTAACGATGCCGCCACGTCCTTGATAGCTGTCAAAATAAACCCGAAAATTAACATCGATACAGAATTGTCAGAAAATTAATTTTGCTGTGCGTTACGAAAATTAGCGCACGTACAATTGAATCCTCAATTGAAAGTAACTGGGGATTCAAATCCTATGAAATAATCTAAAAACTACCAGGACATGAAAGAATCTTTTAATTGCTTCTGATCGTCTTTGCGTGACAATAATCAACCCGACGGCTAAGAGAAGTGGATGAGTTTTTT
The DNA here is from genome assembly GCA_030522525.1 of Campopleginae sp. 14b. Classification (NCBI taxonomy): domain Eukaryota; kingdom Metazoa; phylum Arthropoda; class Insecta; order Hymenoptera; family Ichneumonidae; species Campopleginae sp. 14b. The sequence goes on from JAPYYS010000352.1 coordinate 129,319, forward strand.
ATCGTTTCGTTTGTCGAATCATCTTCTTCCGTTTAATTTGATCCGTTCAAGCGATAAAAAGTACAAAGGGCAGCAAAAAAAGAGATTTTAAGAAAAATCTTGTAAAAATATTGCACTTTTGATTTGTTATTTTTGAGGCTAGACGACGGGGCTGAAACTTTCGTACTGATGCGCGAGTTTTTTCCGAAATTTCTGGTTAATTAAATGCTGATATTTGTCGAGTTTTTCGAAAGGTTTTTTGTCATTTGTGAAAATAATTTTGAATCCCCTTTTTTTTAATCGACGGATGTTTTTTTTTTCGTTTATATAAAAACAAAGTTTCACCTTCGGATAGTTCGCTGCCATAAATGAGAGCTTGACAATTAGCGACGTTGAGGCTGTGGAGAAGCGTAGATTTTCGCAGGTTAGTGTTTATGAGAGGAACGATGATTCCCAATTTGCTGAGGCCGAGCCACGTCGCTACGTATTCTGGTTTGTTTTCCATGAGCAAACCGACCGTGTCGCCTTTCCGGTATCCATGACTCTTGAAAACGGTTGCAATTTTGTTGCTGAAGTCCTCGACCTTGCGGAGCAAGAGAAACGATCGAATTAATAGCAGGCATTTTATTTTCGCAACTGACTCGACAGCAGACAGATCTGCTGTGCCATTTTTTCTTCCATATCCACTGAGAGAAACTGGAAATACAACTAGATTTTTTTCCGCTCCCGAACTTGAACACACAGACTATTTTTATCGTTTTCTTTTCCGTCTCACGGAGATGATTTTTTTTTATTCTTCCTGTTAAGACGTTTTTCAATGTCCACATTATTTTTGAATACCTATATTCACAGAGCCAAAGAGGCAAACCAGTGTCGTAGACGACAATGGCAATTCAATATTTGCAAGCATTTTTCCTTATTGCCTGAGGGGCTTGTGATGGTTTCTCGCGCGTTTCGAACTTCTCGCATATTCATTGATCGTTTTTTTTCAGTTACGCTGCACTTACGACATCCAGTGTCGGCAAATATCGCTGTGCCTGTCAGCAAACAAATCACTTGAAACGGCTTTTCAAAGTTATGCAATCACGTGGGAACTTTTTACTCCGATAATCGTTATGAAAAATCTGTTATCGCCTATTTTCAAGTAGAACATATTTCTTTGACTAGAAAAATTTGTAATTTCATTGCGACTGATTACGTTATGCAGACTAAAAAAAAAAAAAACGTGGTTGAGTAACAAAGTCCAGTATTGAAAGTGAATTTCGTATATTCCAATGTCTCGACATTTTTCCCTGAATCTCTCGAGGCCAAAATGGAATTGCAAGAGTTTGTAAAATGTCATCGGGATTGTTTGACCTCGTAAATTTGTGTGAGAAAAATTAATCTGAAAATTGGAAACTCAGTGCTACTTTTGAATTGTCAAAAGTCTGAAAACCGGTCAACGACAAATGAGATGGTTTATAAAATTCGAGTGTCGTTGGCCTTGCAATCGACGCGAAAAATGTTCGGAAATCCATGTGCACTTTTAAATTCTGCTCATTAAGAGCCTGTGGCATGTAATGATGGCCATTAATTTAGTTCGACTCGGAGTGCGCTTCAAATCTCAAACTCATTAACGTTGCAATATAAAATGAAGAAAAGAACGTGCCGAAAGCCAAAAAATCCAAGTGTCGCAATTTATGATTTTTTTTTTAATATTACGTGACGAGAAATATCGAACGAAATACCTCTTGAAAGGACCACTCCTTATCCTCGAAGATGAGACACGGTTTGGTTGGATGACGAGCGACATACTGTTGAAAAACGTCGGCGACGCTACGATTTTTCTTTTCATGACCTTTTATTGTTAAAACGAGCCTGAAGTAACGCGAGAGAGCTCTGAAAATAACAATAATGAAAATTCAATAATTTGACAAGAAATTTACTCGTAAAAATATCAATTACCGACGAGATCTGATAAAAACTTGACAAAAGAAAAGTCACTGCACATTTAAAACATTTTATATGACAAATAAATTCGAATAGACATTGCCACACGGGATCAGTCTGACCCAGGACGCGTTTTATCCGTCCGGGTATCGAAAAAAATTAGGATCACTCTTCAAACATTCTTCCTCACTGATGCATAAGAGTAATCGGAAAAAAATGAAATTGATCGTGTTAAAAAATGATTGAAAACTTCAAACTGTGTAAAATTGAGATGCCCAGTAAAAAAGTCGCAATTTTTTAAATTATGCATATTTTTGAGAGTTCTAAAAGATTGAAATGAGAAATTTTGAATACGCATAATTTTTCGTATGTTGTCAAAGGAAAGGGAACAATCTGACGAGTCAATTTGGACGACGTACGTGTGACGTACGTCAACGTTATCAGGTGATGATTCTGACGTAACTTATGGATGACTTTCGATCAATTCGCTCGCGTTACCCAATTTAATGAAGATTAACAGATTTTCTTTTTTATAGAGATGAGAATCGAGTTGAGGGAAGGAAATGTGTCGAGGATGGGGAAGAAAATTAATATGAAAGGAAATACAGTCTGATGTGGAAGGGGAGCTCAACAAGTAATTGAATTGAGTTTAATTAAGTGTGACACACGGGGACGGGGACAGCTCGAGTTTCGAACTCACACGTGACTATTGCGCCAAATCATCGTACCACAGCTGTTATTTACTTCCTGTGATCATGCAGCGCGCCCGCCAATTTTTCATAGAAACGTGAAAATCCTTTTCGATTGTTAATAAAAATCAATGAGACGCTAATTTTTTTCTGCAAATGCAACTTTTCCTGAAATTTTATCAACACGGCGCAAAACGTAATTTGCTATAATTAGAAATTTAAAAAAATTCGTCCATTTCATTTTTAAAAATTGATTGTAATTCTTTTCCGGGGTTTCAACGTCGTTCATAAATGTTTATGAATTCTTCCGATTATTTCCGCTTGGGTGGTCTGTTATTTCTGGAAGAGTGGTTCGAAATGTAAACAATAAATATCCTCATTCTTGGACAACAGAGGATTCGTGATGTTTCCATAACTTCGAAGTTTGCATCATTGCAAAACAACTGAATTTTTCTAGTCATTGAAAATTCAACATTCACAATCGGGAAAATGTTAATTGGAAAAAAAAAAATCTTCATTGCATTTCAACGAAACAAACTTCGAAGAAAGAAATTGATAGAAACTCGGACGCAAATACCGAAGCAAAATTCATGCAATACGAATTTTCTGATTTTCTATTAACTCGCGTGACATTTTGTTATTCGATAGATCGGAGATGTTGATGAATAAAAGTGCATCTGCGCGCGGTAAACGTTTGAAAAAAGTTGCAAGACATAGAAACTGGATATTGAAACTCTGAGCGCCCGCTTCCTGATCGACAGAAACAAGAGAATCGAGTTTAGGCTCGAGGAAACTTTCATTCCTCGACTTTCACCGACGTACTCTAACGACGATATTAATAATATTCCCGAGAGATTCGTGTCATCGTGGAGAAGAAGAAAAAAGCAAAGTAAACGGAAAAGAACGAGTTTTTATTTTACCAAATTTCCGTGCATTCTCGTTTGTTCATTTCTTCGCGTCCCTGGTCCTGATTCGTTGTCTAAATAATGAAACATACAATGGAACTGTATAGATATGTCGGTGCACGTGAACCTCGTGACTCTTTCATACATGACGCCATTCCCGTTACTTCCAACTGTGTTGGGAGCCGAACGGCAATCACACACAATCGTTATGCCCAACGAACGAGAATGCAGGAAAAATGTTCAAAAATCATGAGAAGATTGAAAGACTGAAGAATGAAAGATTTAAAGTGATTGTGCGTTTAAGGGAAGTTTCATAAAGAAAAGAAAAGAAATCGTGAGTTTTCCTGATTGATTAATCAAAGATTTGGAGTTCGTTAATGAAAATTCTGATTATGTCTTGACCTTGGGTTCGGTCTTATCAGATAACCTTCAACTTTCACCTTGGGAGCTCGAAGCCTCGTTCAAGTTCCTTGCAATACTCGAAAGGTGACTTACTAGATGGTAAACGAATAATTTTCTCTCGCATCGTTCGTACAACTAGAAAAACGGTTAAATTTTATAAAAATCTCGATAGGCAAAGATCAGCGAGATCGACGCGTTAGGGAAACGCCAAATTCCAATCCCCGGACCTGCGAAGTTGTGTGAATTCATTAGCTCTCGAAAACGTTGAAAATTCATGGCCAAAAAAATTGGTCACTTTTGAATCTTATTAAACGTGAGACTTATTTTTTGACGTTTTGCTGAATTAATTCTTCGATATTCGATAAATTCGTGGCCTGGCAGAGTTTCTATTGACGTGAATTAATTTCGATGGAAAAAACAGATCGAAATATCGAGAAAATGAAAGAAGAGTTGGACTCACCGTATATCACGAGGTGCAGTTCGTAAGGCGACGTAAATCCATCTAAAACGTCCACCGGCGACGAAGTAAGCCACGAGGGCAACAAGACCGAGTTGAAGGACAAACATAGGTCCCATAAATATCCATACCAGAGCGAGAAGGGCAGCGACAAGAGCAAGGAGTAACATAGCAATGAGCAAGTTGCGAAGCAAACGAGCAACTGTTCGAAGGCGTCCACGTCCACGTGGTACTGGCCCAGGTGATACTGTGCTGTTGGAGTTGGCGACTGCCCCTTCCACTTCGTTTTCGAGCACCGACGAAACCGTCTCGGTTGTTACCGTCGATGCGCCACGATTATTTCTTTCCCGGCTACTCTTCTTCTCCTCCCCTCTCTCGACGTCCTGCAATGCCAAACACACACACACACGAACTGACACACTGGCTAAAACCACGAGCGTCGATCGTACTGGCAGCTCCGTCATTCGTCAACTTCGTACACGAAAAAAAATTCAAATAATAATAACGAAAACAGACGCGACGAAGAAAAAATAAAACATCAACGGGACCGCACACTCTTTGACTCTTGCTTGACCAGTTTTTTCACCTCAGCACTTTGACGCGCTTAGTATACACTGCCTCCGTACATCGGTGCATTGAACATCGAATATATCTGTGCGTGCCTGTTAAATATTCCAATCGTCATCTGTCAATTACGGTCAATAAAATTCCTATTTTTTTTTCTTTCGTCTATTTGACCTCGAGTCTACGATCTCTTATATATACGCGTAAACGAACTCGAGATATTTATTGCAAAAAATTGTTCTGACGGTACTGTCGTCGACGTTCGTGTCTCGTTCGCAAAAACGTCTTCACTTTTTAGGCGGGAACGTTTTTTTCTCCGATTCAATCGAATACAATTTTTGGAAAAGAAATTTTTCATCTTCGTTTTTTGAGATTTTTAGTTCGCGTCCATGAAAAATTGGCAGTGCGAGTCATCCTTGTAGAATTTTGTGGGAAATGAACGCTGAATTGTTTCGGTTTATGTAACGGAATGTCTGGTACAGAAAAACTGTTAGAAAAATGACGTTTTCCGTGCTTGTTGCTGAATTTCTGATCGATTACGTACGAGCAATTGGAGATCAACGATTAAGTGGTATCGCGTGTTGTTCGCCCGATTCATTCATCCTCATTTCGGTTTTTAGCGGCGCGTCATGAACAAAGTCCGTTACCGCTTATGGTTAATTTCAATTTGTCGAACGTGCGTCGTGAGATTGACAAAAGGACATTAGTTTCATTGGGTTCTCATTGTCGCTGCGTTCAAGTAATTAATTGTTGTTTTTTTGTTCAATATATTCTGAACCCGGGAAAAAAATTTCAACATGAAATTGCAGGGACATAGAAAAGTTTCCGGTTTTTCTTTGAATTTCGAAAAAGTGTCAACAGCCCGCACGCTCGATTCGCAATTTCGATATTTATGGGCGCCACGTGGGCTGGAAAGCTTACAATAACAGAGCAGTACTTACAACAAGGTTGGTCACGTGACTCACAGACCCGAGAGTAACGAGGATGCATTTCCGGAAAATGCGTTTTAGCCCCGTGATTAAGCGTCAAGACCGAATTGGGTCTCATAAAAAAGGCGATGAACGATTAAGAATCGAAAGTCATGGTGAAGGAGCTCGTCCGAGACGAGAAAACAGGTGGCGACGCCTCTTCAGGGGAAGGGGGAATCAACGTGTCATCGAGGATTTTGCACATCTCGAAAAAAAAATCCGATTACGTTCCGAACGTTCATCGACCGTGTGTTGTCGCAAATACACACACTATTTTCCGATCGAACATTCGAAATAATTCGTATTTGTGTTTTCGCGAGCTCTTTTTCCCTTTTATTCCTACGCGGCACACGCGGTCGCCAGAGACGCGCGTACGATCCTCCCTCGTACTCGCGACTACAATTTTCTGTCGCTATTGTTCGTAAGCAATAAGGGGTAAGATGAACAATCGATATTTAAAGTTCGTGGTACGCCGACTGGTGGGCGCTTTTGGAAGCTCGTTCCAACGCACCCTCCCGCGCAATCTCGGTTTTTTCCCAGTTTTATCTACCGTTGGGAAATATTAAGAATCAAGGCAAATCGAACAAAAATATGTCGCTCGAAAAAAAGAACTACAGGAGAGAAAATAATGGTCGGCGCGCGGCACGATTTTCTTCAATTAATATGCATATTCACAATCAATTATCCATCGTTCCAATTTCCGCGCGGGAATTCCGACCCGGACGCGTCCCCGCGCGATAACGTTTTTCGAAACCGGAAGTCTCGCAAAAATAAAGCAAGCAAACGTTCTCACGCGATTGGCTGGGACAAACGCACGGACGTGGGTATAAAGGAGCGAAGGTAACGAGTGCATCCTCACAGAATTAATTGATAGGATGAGTTAAAAAAGGAAGAATAAAAAAAATGCGAAAGCGGAATGATCGACCCAGTGACCAACTAAATTGGCGCACTTTGCGTGTTCTATGGTACAGACGCGGTGGCACAATTCGAGGAGGCAGGGGACGAGGAAACAGCGCGCCAAGAGCCAACACACACGTCGCGGTAAAGTGCACCTCAACAATTTTTTGAGATAAGATCCTTCTCTCTCTCTCTCTCTCTCTCTCTCTCCCTCTCTCTCTCTCTCTCTCTCTCTCTCTCTCTCTCTCTCTCTCTCTCTCTCTCTCTCTCTCTCTCTCTGTCTCTATCTTTGCAGAGAGAGCTTTCTCCCATTCTGCAGTCTGTACTTTCGAATAATGAATTTGAGGCTAACCCTTCCTGTACGAACACGATAATTTCAACTCGTGTGAAAGTTGCAATAACCCCAAGAGCTCTAGTTACATTTTTGGAAACTTGTATCCGCAGCGCTACGGAAGCAAAAATACTCGACATTTATTTCCAGATCGATTGAAATATTGTTGACACTTTGAAAAATCTTTCCCGCTTTGCTGATTAATTTCGATTTTGTTTTCGAACGAAAAAGTCCATGAATTATCGGATGCCTTACGAAATTTTTTAGTGTGCCCGAAACCTTGGGCATAGATTTCCGTCAGAATTGATAATGAGTCGTTCGATCGTCGACGATGCAATTTTATTCTTCACGGTTTCGTAATGTTATTAGCCCACGGAACACATTAAGTTCGGACTTTGGCAGAATTTTTTTTTCCTCAACAAGACACGCCATTTTTCACGGATAGAATGACTGATCGAAATTTATCAGATATCAAGCAATCATCCTTTCATTTGACTGCTCGTACAGATTTCGCTGGGACATCTTACTTACTCGATCCTTGTTGACTACTTTATCCGAAACGCCATTGCCTTTGGTGATATTATTGGAGCCTCCTTTAGCTATATCGTCTGACATTATAATCGTATACACGCAGCACTTGATTAGCTTTCAGTGTTTTTTCGTTCCTCGTCTTTGTCTTTATTGATAAAACGTTAATCCAAACAATTCATATGTAAACATCGCTCAGTACATTTCACACTTTGTGTTTACATCGAGGATGCACGCGCCGTACGAGAAATCGCAAGATCGGAAAATTGAAGAAGATATATTCGTCTTAGATATTAAAAGATCGTGAGGCGTTGATTAATTAAAAAAAGACAATGCAATCAAAAAAATTTGTGAATCGTTTGTGCCACGTCACAAAAGATCGAAAAAATCCTTACAAAAAAGTGTTTTCCTTACAAGTTTCATATAAATTTTGGAAAAGATCGATTTTTTGAACTTTGGTATTAATCACGAATGCCAAATTCTTCGATGATTTATTTTTAAGGTCAAAAGTCAATTAATTCGTGAAAATTTAAAAACTGATAAAAATCTTATTCGAAATTGTTTTATTCTATCCAAAAACGAAATTTTCGAAATATTACGATCAACTCTTCACGGAAATTAATAACTGATAAGAAAACACACAAATCTGTTATTATTTTTTGTCTCACACACTGCTGCACTTTTAAACACCGATTTGTTTAGCGGTTTCAACAATTTCTTTGCAAACTCGGCTTTTTCCACGTTAGAAAAACACGCGCGCTGCTGTCCGAGCAACCACAACGGCGTGTGTACTGCCGGGAAAGGGTCTCGATCGAGACTAAAACACTTTCAACAGCCACCAGCCACAGCACCACTCACTTCAGCCACTTCGCGACTTTAACATCATCGCTCCCTTCTTTTTTCCACTGTATGCAATGTAATAATATTTGCTCCCAACAAAAACATCAGAAATTTGAATTTCGTGAAGAATTGAAACATTTTTCGGCCATCGGTAATGGTTGTTGAGAAACTTAACTTTTCGGCAGTCATTTTTGTTTGGTCGTTTGAGACAAAGCGAGTGCCTTTGGTTCGCAGAATTCCTTCCAAACATTTTTCTAGTGAATTCTACCAAATTCGTAGAATTCTCGCATCAAATCGTGTTTACATACAGAATAGGCGAGTTTTTCCTGTTCCACAATAATTATACGCGAAGTTTAGTATACGAAAATAAATTGTGGGTGATTTTATTTTTTATTGACCCTGAAAAATATGAAAACAATAAAATCGTCGAGCCTTTGCAGAAATTCTCAACAACTCACCATGTCGATTTTTTTTTGGCTCCATAAAAAAAATTTGGGAAAAGTTTATAAACGATCGAGAAAGACGTTCGCTTGGAAAAAAGTCGGTTTTACGTTTCATAGAAAAAATAAATGGCATGTACGGAGTGGACGGACGTCTGCGCGACGAGACGCAGCGAGGAAACGAAATTAGAAAACGTATATCCGTTCTTCTCATGGACGAGCACCAGAAATGAGAAATTGTGGCGTTTTCTAGGATGCAATTTTCTCCGGGACTCGTTGCCAACCTCGTTACGTACTGTTAAGTGCGGTAACGGGACTAAGACTGCGAGGTTATATGTATATATAAACGCATCTATGTACGTATGTTTTTATTTATATATTTATATACAAACTAGTCGGACATTAGCATCGCAAGAATTTTTATTGTGCCAGACGCGATGAATTAGAATATTTCCTTTTTGTATTTCTAAGTTTTGTCATTTGAGGTTAGAAAATTTCGAGTGTAAACAAAAACCTTCTTCGATTTATACAGAAAAGTATAAACACACGGCTGTCTCGTATTTTGTAAGAATTTCCAAGGTTACGAGAGCGAACAATTCTTTTGCTATATTTTCAATGAATCGCCAAACAGTTTCGATCGAATGAACGACCAGTTCAGACCTGGATCGCAGAGAAAAATGACCAACAGGTTCGATGTTACGCGGTGATTAGATTTTTACAATCTTTGCCCTCAAATCACGTCACAAATTGTAACAAAGAAAAAAATGGCGGACTCTGATCACATTCGAACGAGGATAGAATGCGTTTGGTCATCCAATCGCACTTGCGTCTTGAACAATATAATGTAATCGGGGTCAAACGTGTTTCGTATTTATGAAATTGTATTTAATTCATGAGTTGCAGGAAAAACTTGCGAGCTTCTGACACCGCGGCGCGACGACTCCGATCAGGCCGACGGTTTTTATAAAGTTCTGCTATATGACAGTCGGAGTTTGCCATATATCGGAGCCTCAATTATTACTGATATAAATTTTCCCCAATGAGAAAAAATTTCCAGCACTTTTTTAGAATCATTTTTGCAAGTTCATTCGCTTTAATTTTATCGATTTCCGCGCGAAGTTTTATGAAATATGAGGAAAAGTTACTAAACTCAAAATTTTGTGGATTATTCCCAAATTATGGCCACCTTGAAAACCTCTATCCACTTAATTCAAGTTTTGTGCTCGCAAGGAAGAATGTGAAGGATTCCAAACTGAAAATATGATTCAAATAAAAATAAAAAATCAGGAGTACGATCCCGCCCGAAAACAGCGTTGATTAACGATCGACTGGGGTGCCATCCAACGCTAACGATTGTTCGAGGTATTAAAACTGGATATAGTCGTTGATCGCGTTCGTTTGGGGCGGGTCAAGGTGAGTTCGCCACACCATTCGCCAAGTTATTTCGATACGATAAAAAAAAGCACTCAAGTTAAACCAAATTATCACTTTCCGAATTATATGACTACAAAAAATATGGACGCTCGTTCATTTGTTTTTAAAGTAGTCTATGAGCCTTGAAAACGGAACAGGAAAGTAATAAAATTCCAAAAATGCGTCATCGATGCGGATATAACCTCGAAAACACAGAATAAAATTTGATTAACTTGAAATGTTACAAAAATTCAGAACAAATATTAGACACTGGTTTTTTTTTTCCCACCGAATCTGTACGGAAATTGGACTTCAATTAAAAATCAAGAATTCCGACTAAAGGAGAACTTTTCGAACATGAGAGAATTTAATTATTAAAAAGTGGTCGTTAAGTTGCGACACAGTCATAACAAGACGAAAAAAATTCTTTTTTTGGTCCGATTTTGCAACGTAACCAACAAAAACACCAGAACCGAGAACCCAGAACTAGAAGACGAAACTAGAAAAAATACGTACGGCAGATTTGGATGTATTTCCGCCGAAGAATCGCGAGACGATTTTTTTCGGAATCAATCGTGTGGAATGATCCTTCAAAGCGTATTCGACCTCGGAATCTTGAGATTATCATAAGAGTGTGTGAATATTGTTGTTTACCTGTTTTTTTTTTCATGTGTAAATAAAATTAAACTCATGAGTTCCGAAACTAAAAACGGCTTCGCATCTATATAGGAAAAATATTTTTATATCACGCGGTACGTAAATGGACGTTTTGCGTACGCTTCGCGTACACAAAACGCCTATTTCCGCACCTCGTAATATAAAATTTCGTATAACACGCGTACGAAAAACTTTTTCGTCCTAGTGTTATAATGTACTATTATTTCCTCAACCCGAATAAAATAATCGACAAAAAAAGAAGCCATATCTCTGGCTGGACATTGAGGAGCGATTGGAAAACCTGTATCGGGCTCAGGTTCAACGGTTCGTTGCGAAATATTTCGTCCGAGTAGAAAAGTATGAACGTCACGATTATTACGTAAAGAGACTGTAGTAATTGATTTTTCATTCCGATGCCGTCGCGCGGGAGACGTCGCACGTGTTCCGAGCGCCAGTCATCGTTGTTGTGTGTACACAAATATACTTATACACAATGTATTTGTGTGCATAGAAATGAAGGCAAACACCTTTGAGAGCCTCTAAGCATTTCATATTCCACTGTTGCTCGTACTCAGTGAGAAAAAAAAACATCCGAAGAAATAGAAGAATTCAATGACAGCAAGATCGTTAAAAATTGGGTTTTTTTTGTTGTTTCTTTCTCTCTGATATCTCGAAGTCTATTAGCCTCGTGGTACGTGACGAGAGAAGCACTCACTCGCACTCCGAGCGATTTGATAGAAAACCGTTGGATGTTTCTGCTGTTTGGTGTCTGCATACCTTTGAAATTGTAGGATGGATATACGCAATTCTTGTTGAGCGCAAGGAAGAGGGGGAGGGGGAATACGGTGAAATGGCAATGCACTTGGCATACAGGGTGGCCCAAATTAAGGGGGGCAATTGTCATTAATAAACTGCAATCATTAACACGTCGGAGGGAAATTTGATAGAAAAATAGTCTCAGACTTTCCGACGTGGAATTTAGTCCATAAAATCGATCGTTGAACTTACGGGACACCCTGTAGATCCGTATGTATTTAAAAATATAAATTAGATGGTTTTGTTTAGCGTAATAGGCGAACAAGTATACGCGAGGTGGTTTCCACGCTAGAGAAACATCAGGGCCACCAACTCGAGTGATCGAATGCCCCATTCTCTCTTTTCTTTCTGTCTTGCTCTTCTCGGAGTTCGCGAAACGCGAGTATCTAGGATTCAACGTAAAAGGAAACATATATATCGCGTACACTTTTTTCTCTCTCTTTCTGATCTCAAACTTCGATCGATTCGATATTGCGAAAAGGTACGAATGACCAGAATGAACAAAAACTCGTTGCGTTTCCATTGCTAAATTCTTGCTAATATTTCATGCAAGTAGTTAACCGGTACTCAGCACTGTTTTTCATTTATTTGCAAAAGAAAACTGCTAAAGAATTTGAAAATAAAAAATTTGGCGAAATTTATGGCTGAAAATGTCTTCCAGCGTTCTGCTTATTTTTTCGTCAATAAAAGTCGATCGGAACCGATCAACATTGACGCGCCGGGTCAATCTGACCCGGCTTGTAAGATTAATCAATTTTTATATTGAAAAATTTTAAAAATGCGTTCAAATATAATAAAAACGCAATTCTAAGAGGATCTGCATTAATAAAAAACGAATGACTTTTTACTGGACAATTTACGAGATCACTCATTACCGTCCGTTATAATGAACATGTAATTTTGTGGTATAATTATTTTTGAACTTTCTCTCCGGGCTTTTTCTCAACATTTCTTGTCGACGGTTGTTTGCACGTTCCGGTGATTTTTAAAAATTGCTGTCATCATAATGGCTAAGCGGTCTCTGTCCTCTCGGTGCTGTGCAGCGTCTCGACGAGATCTGCCGCTTCTCTCTTTACCATGTTGAGCAACAGTTGCGAACTCTCGAGAATCTTGAGCCGTGGAGAGGAAAATATATGTGGAGAAAAGTGAACATAGAATTTTTAAACGACGCGAAACAACAAAAAACTATTTTTTCACGTTTTGTGAATCTTTTTTTCAAGCTGGTGCGATAAATTTTATTTTCGTTCTTATTGCAAGGCATTTTCGTTTTGTTCCACGGTTGAAGAAAAAACGTTTTATTCCCTGACCTTTGTGCAAGCCGACTCGGCTTCTTGGATCGTACGATCGTAGTCGTTTCTCACTGCAGCTTTTTTCGCCAATCCCTCGCTGAGGTGATTGATCTTGTACGACATTCTTTCTATTTCTTTCTGCAGCGTGTTTCTCTCGACCTCCTCGGACTCGATCTCATCTTGTATCCTTGCCCTCGTCACCTTCAGTTCTTCTATGCCTTAAGTTCGGTTTAAACGATCGTGAAAAATCATCGAGCCGAAAATCGAAAAACCAAAAAGCACTTGACGAGAAAATATGTTCCAGGAATTTAGCAAAAATGTTCAATTCAGAAAAATTCAAAAAAAAAAACTGTTTTTTCGATCGAAAAAAATCAATTCAGAAAAATCCATGCTGTCGATTTGTTGAGAAGAAAAAGGAGTGACAAAATTCAAAAAATCACAGATTCGGAATGTAAAATTTTCACACACAGACTTAATATTATTCAAACGATAAACAAGAAGCGCATGACTGACATTTAACCAGTTCCGAATTGTAGTTTTGCATCGCATCGCCGAAATGTTTGGCCATTAACTTTCCCAGCCGAGTCGTGACTGTGAGATTTTTCAAAAACGTAACTTTTCAATAAAATTAACAGAAAAAGAGTTTACGAAATATTGGAACCTGTCAGTCAAGTCCGAGACATTTTAAAGCGGCAGGCAACTGTCACTTTGATTGCATTTCATTTTTTCTATGAATCGATATGCTCAGCCAGCGAGCAATTTGCCCGCGAACTTCACTTGGATCTTTGGTCGTGATACTCCTGAATTTTTAATAATTAAAAAGGCTTCGAGGTTATGAAAAAGGAATTAGAAAAGAGTGAACGATTGTACGAGAGCTATGCACTTGAAAGTCGATGTAATCGTAGGCCATTGTTCATATAAAATATCATTTGCAAACATGGAAAAGTTGGAAGTTGCTTATCAATTCAAATCGTCGCCCAACAATGGATTTCGTTTTTTCCCTCGGAGCGTGGAAAAATCTCTGGAATCTCGGGATCACCAATCGCTCAGGTACGTTGTTTCTAAACCAGTGAACACCTTCAAATCGTGATTGAATCTGTAATTCAAAGAACAATTATTAATTTCGAGAAGAAAAAAACGCAGAAATTGTGAAAAAGGCGACGATACTTAGGTCTCGGGAGATTTTTGGAGTTACTAACGTTTTCAAAGCTTGTGCAACTTCGGGAGCTTTCATGGGATGACACACGAGCGTGGTGTGAGTTTTTTTAGGGTCGAAGAGATCCTTGAGATATTTGGCAGCCACGCGACTCATATCATCGATCGTAACCGCGTAAACTCGTTGCACCATTTGTTTATTATAGTCGTGAGAAACGTTCTTGAAGTAAGAAGCCAACGATTGAGACACCAGGTCACCCACGCTCTTCTCGTTCTCGATTATCGTGAAGATTAACGACGATTTTGCAGACTCGTACAAAAGTTTGTCCCATTTGTTATCATTCAAATGATTTTCCTGCAAAATTCAATGGAATGTTAAAGAAAGGGAAAAAAAAAGTAATTTTTGATGAAAATTTTTAAAAAGGGGGTAAAAAGAAGAATAATTTAGATAGAAACGTTTGAAAAATGTTTCGACTGCTAACACGAAGGATAAAGACTCACGACAATGGCTTTAGCTTCCTTGTAAGAGCCGACGATGTTCGTAGCCCCGAAAAAGGTCAAATACATGAGACCTTCATCAATTTTACAAGAAACATCGTAACTGTACGACAAACCTTGTCCACGAATTTGTCTCCACATTGGACCCTAAAATCGATAAGTTCATTAGAAATTTCTGACACGATTAAACTCTGATCTTTTCGATCTGATAAGACTTACTTCGAGCTGTGCAATATATTGCAAACAGACATTCAGAGGCGCGAGGTCTGGATGATTGTAATCGTCGATCGCTTTGGTGCATTGAGCAAAATACGCGGATTCGATGCCACCGAGACCCAAAACACATCCTTGGACTGGAACTTCCTCGGGTTTGTTCATCAATTCGCACGCTCTGGTTACGTGGAGCCTTCAGAAGGAGAAATACCATAAACATCCGTTTTTCACCATAAAACTTCATTTTTCACCATAGAAATCTATTTTTTACCATAGAAATCTAATTTTTACCATGAAGATCCATTTTTTACCACAGAAATCTATTTTTCAGCATAAAAATACATTTTTCGCCACAAAAATATATTTTTCACCATCAAAATATATTTTTCTGCACAAAAATATATTTTTCACCATAAAAATCTATTTTCCACCATAGAAATCGTCGAATTTGCGATTGCGTAATTAGCGAGTGAATCGAGCAACACAATATAAATTACAGTTCTTAAAATTCACATTTACTCATTAATTATTCTTTTCTAATGATTAAACTATGAAAAAATAACTCACTTTTGCTTTTTCTCGTGACCGAAGTCTCCGAGGAGCCTCCACGGTTCGTATACGTCAGGTATTTGGGTCGTTAATTTGTCGACGTTCACCGCGATCGCCAGAGTCATATTTTTCGGGGCTGTTAAGATTTTTCTGACCGATTCTATTTCTGCAAGTACTTCTTTCTGTCCGTTTTCGGTGTTCAATCGTTCGACCATTTTCGTCAGGAATTTATGTTGTCGCAACAAGCTCGTATTGTAATGATTGCTGTCTGTCAAGTGAAAATTTCATTACAGCGATATCTCTGTGGGATCACGACGTGCATGACTGAAAATTCGGAAAATAATTGCAACGAAACTTTCACGATGAATTTTGATTAATTTCGTGGTTAACTTGATTAATTATTTGTTCCCTGAATGTTTATTAGTCGAAAAGTTTCGGGATTACCTTTGTTGTACAACAATCCCTTCATCAAATAACCCGTGACCTTGTTTCCCTTTTTCTTGAACTGTGCCACATCGTTTATCATTTTTGATCCGATGATTTTCAAACGATCGACCGTGAACTTCGTGTCGATCAAAAGTTCCTTGATCCACTGCACGCCTTTCGCATATTTCGACACCTCGAGCTACGCATCAAAACATTCGGAGTTTATTGAAAGAATTAATAGAAAAACAACGGACTTTTTTTACAGAGAAGGAACAAAGTGAGAAAATGAAATTTTTGTTTTTTTTTTTGTTGATATTTTTCATAGAACAAACTTTGCTTGTTGTTATTTGAGATTTTTGTTTTGTTTTGTGTCCAGAAGACGAAATCGTTTACTCCAAATATTTGTCTTTATACCTGGAGCATCAAATGTGCGCTGTGGCTATAATCACCGCAAGAAAATCGACTCGCGTTGAATAAACCGAGTCCCGTACTTTCGGCGATAGTGTCTTCCTCCAGCTCAGCAACGACCTCCTCGTACGGAATGGTTTTGCCGTTCCTAACGATCGGCGACTCGGTAATGGCTTCGAGGAGCAAAGGAAGATACGGTCTTACTTCCCGAGCTAACGAGGACGTGTCCATCATAACGAACATCTAAAAAAATCAATTTGGAGCTCGTTGTCATTTATTTTTCAGCATGTGCTTCGGGCTCTCCTTGCACAGCTTAGAAACAAGTCTACGTACGTAAATGAAGTTAGTATTAACGTGATCGAGATAAGTGTAGAGAGGCAATTTCCTGACGTCGAAACGAGGATGCTGCTCGGATTTTTCGCTCGTGTAGCTCTTGATGTGGTGATAATTGATGCTGTCGGTTCCAGGGATCGGCACGGACGTCAACATTTCCTCGGGAATCGGAGCCTACAAATATAAAAACGTTTCCAAAATTATTTGGATTATAATTTTCATCGCAATTAGTGATTCTGTGATTATTTTCGACGTTCGTACTGGAAACTTTTATTTTTTTTATTTACCCCGATTTGCAGGAAAGAACATATTTTTTTCAATGTGACTTTGTCGATTGCGTAGATGTTCTATGTTTATTTTTTATTCGTCAAATCTTACCTCGTTCCGCATCATCGCGTTTTGCAAATCTTGAGCTTTTTTCTCGAGGCCCTCTTTTCTCAAGCTCTTGATTTGTTTAGCCACGCGTTTTTTCTCAATGTCCGCGAGTTCTTTTTGCTTTTCGCAACTCGGTATACCGTTTATGACGACCATAGGAGCGTCGATGAGATAGCGTTTCAATAAATTGAGCCAATAAGATTCTGGCTCTTCGGCGAGTTTCTTGAAATCTTCGATTTGATTGAGCCTCTGGTCCAACTTTTTGATGAGAAATAAATCAAATTCATTGCCAATGATCAGTATTTTTTATTCTTTTTATAAAAAATTAGAAAAAATTAGTATTTATTTTCATTTTTTATAAAAAATTAATATTCTTTATTTTTTTTATAAGAAATACTTACGTCCTCTTTCGTGTTTCCATAAAGAATGTCGCCGATGAGCATGAAGGCGACAGCATGTTGAGGCATATTTTCGAGATTGCCGAGAGTCTCGAGAAGGTGGCGCTTGATGACGGTTTTCATTCTCTTCATGTCAATTCCGTTGGATTGAATGTCCTTGAGAATCTTGACCAAATGATTTTTGATGAGAGGAATTTTGTCCATGGGTATTCCACCGAACATGAGATAAATGATGGAGATGGAATTTTCGCACAAGGAGTAAGCGACGTTGCTCGCATAAGGATCGTCGATCTCGACGAATTCTTTTTGCAAAGGACTGACCGAATTGTCCGTTAGATATTTAAGCAATAACGAGCATCCCGACAAATCGTACAATTCCGTGACTGAGGATGGTCCTCGCCATCCAACATTCACCAAACCATTGTCCTCGTCGTCGCAAGGATAATGGACGTCCTTGACCACGCTCTCCGTCAAAGGGGGCACCGGACTTTGCCAAGGACGCGTGAACGGACCACGATCTCCCTAAGCAATAGTGCCAATAGATTTTCTCAGTGCACGCTCGAAAATTATCAATTTCATTGATTAAATCGTCAGGTATTTGAGGCTCACCCTGGAAACGATGTTTTCCTCCAAGGGACGCAGGGCTTTGAAAACATCGGCGTGTTTCACTTGCCCTGTGATGATTATCGTCAGATTTTCTGGCCTATAGAATTCCTTGTGATAATTTCTCACTTTTTCATTGCTCGTGCTCTCTCGGAGATTTTTCAAGGCTCCTAAATGTCGAATCCGTTTTCAGCTTTCTGATCTTTTTGCTCTGGTCGTGAGAATTTATTTTGGACAATGATTTAACAAATAAATTAATTACCTCCCACGTTAGACTTATAGCCGCATTTTCCGGGATAAAGGGCGCTGATCATTTCGTTGTGCGCCAGATGATCCCCGTTGTTTTCCTTGTTCTGCTGTTCGCAGTAAACCACTCCGGCATCGTCACCTTCCCTGGTGATGTGGTGCACTTCCGTCAAATACCCGCAGTCCTACGATTATTAAAAAATATTCTCAATGGCCGATTCAACGAAATCGTCAACTAAATATTTCTCTCAAGCAAATCTTTCGACCATAATATGCAAACGCATTGAGGAATCGATGAAGAGATTTCTAAACGTCAAGAACCGTCAATACCGTCAGAGTGGGATAGAGAATGTGCTCCAAATAAATTGGCATGAGACATAAAAATCCTTCGCTGCCAACGGTTGTCATGGTATAAACGGTATGATCTTTGTCCGTCCATGCATTTGTGCCGGAAGCAAGGCATCGATTACTCAGGAGATCCAAGACACCCTTGTACGGGTATTTCTCGCTACCGAGGAACACAAGGTGCTCGAGCGTGTGTGGCAATCCATCGTCGTCATAGGCTTCCGTTGCTGAGAGGAATGATCAGGATGAAATTTTCATTTACTCGTTGCTCGTTCGTGGGTCAAACAAAATTTGCAACGCAAAACAATAATTGAAATAAAACGTGGAAATACTTTTCGAAAGATCAACTAAATTAATGGGACATTGACTTGATATCGTTACCATCTGGTCAATCGTGAGAAAACTACGCTTCGAGAAGATAAATCGCCTTTTTTTGTGTGAATTTGAAAGCTAAACGTACCGAGGCAAAAATATCCACCGACGACGGGGCCTTCAACTTCGGCGATGTACACATTAATACCGGTATTTGTAGATTTGTACTTATGGACAGGTATCGTGTCGTTGGATTTAATGGAGCAAACCAGCTCGAAACCTGCCATATTATTGGCCGAAGAGTTATCAACGGGCGCCATTATTCTACTGTTGGCTACTTTGGCAAACAGAATATTCTTTTCAAAGTTTTTATTTCACTGTCGTACACAGAAGGCTCTTTGCAAAATGACTACCGGTGACGGTTAAGACGAAAAGAAAAAAAAAATTAGCCTCTGGATACGTCATCAATCGGAGTTCGAATTGGTTAAGAAATCCGCCAGAGGGCTACGGAGAGAACGAGCTCTATCCGCTCTATCCTTTGGCTGAAAGTCTCATTCGGGATAAACTCGCCAGATGGCTACGGGTGGGAATATCTCGCATACGCGATATATTCCCTACGCGCCTATAAGCTCCCGACCGGATCTTCGATCCGGGCCGGGCCGGTGTTCTCTCTTAATTGCCGGATTATGTTATTGCCTGGGAGCATTGTGGTGATGTTTATATCGTTGGAATGCAACGAAAATCTAATTTCATCAATTTTTCATAAAAGATATCTCGAAAACGGTATGGTTAAACAATCTCAAATTTCGTACAACATCGTTTCTTGGAAATACAAAGCGGCTCGATAGCAGTGGGATAACGCGGCCCCCAGTGGCCCAAACATAGCCCCAGTGGCAGCCCTCAGTGGCATAACGTGGCCCCCAGTGGCTCAAAACATAGCCCCAGTGGCAGCCCCCAGTGGCATAACGCGGCCCCAAGTGGCAATTAAACAACCCGACGGGGTTCATACACGCAACATACAAAACATACGTTCGCACACACAACGCAAGAGACGATAGTCGAAGACCCCGCGTACTATATGTGCAATTGTAATAATCAATTGTTATCAACAACACAATCAAATCGTGGGTTTTTATGGCGCAAGGCTTTTCCCACACGAGCCAATGAACATTCAAAATTCTATGGCTCAAACACGAGTCTTTCATTATTAAAAGACCTCAACCATAATCCATTTTTTGCAAACAAAAAAAAATAATATTCAAGAAACACGAAGGAACTTCATGTTGAAGAACTTTCGACCATACAAGAAGTGACCATAGAAAGAAATCAAACGCAATTGCAAATTTTGCATTCGAGCAATGGTTTATACACTACGGAATTAGCACTTTCGGGATGTTGAGCCACTAAAATGTATGAAGGAGTAATGCCACATGTTTGAAATTTGGCACAAAAGTAGGTTAGTGAATAAGGAATTTTAAATTTTTGTACACTTTTCCTAATTTATTGCGGGGGAGAGGAATTAGACTGAGGTGAATGGTGAAAGACTTGATTTATTTGATTTATAGATGAATTAGAATGGACGGTATTACAATTATCGTTACACTGACTGCATATACTTAATATTACCAAAGCAAGGGACACGCACTTTGCTAAGGCGTTCCCTCTATTGCTTTCTTTCTTTCTCTTTTCGTTCGCCTATAACTCGGCTCCCATTTTACGCTTTGTCTTACCTCGGACCTATCTTGTCCGGCACTCTTTCTCACACACTTTACTGTTACCTCGGACCTCTTTTGTCCGGCATCCTTTTCTACTCGACCGGGTATTCTCTACCGGTTTGTACTCTACTACACACTCATACTCTCTACTCGCGACTCCCGGCGACTCTCGGCGACTGCGAATCTCAGCGACCGCGACTCTCAGCCACTGCTTCTCGCTTGCATATATATATCACGCGCTACTCACGCTTCTCGAACATTCTTGAGACTTCGGCACATGGCGGCTTCCTGCCCCATGTCGCCATCTATTCTTACTCTCTAGCGCGGCGGATTTAAATCGGAAATACATTTTCTTTAACAGAAAGAAACTAAATATTCCCTCGTCACTTTCATAAGTTACTTATTCTCTTTTCATGTTTAGTTTTGATAGCAGATCCGAGCGGCACGATTTTACACTCCTATGAGAAAGCTTATAACAGCCGATTCCTGACGATCGCCACCCTGTGCGAACCATTTAGAGACCGATTTTTATTGCCTGGTGGTCTCGACCTGTCGATAGCCGACATTGTAAATTCTGTCACAGAAAACATGTATGGCTTGGCAGATGGTAAAACAAAAAAGGAAATTAGGACGTATTTAATGAGCCACAGAGTAGCTATAGCAGCCCATCTTAGAAAAAGCGTTGTAAGTATCTAGGACGAAATAAATGAAGAAGTCTGAACCCTCGGTTTTTTGTTAATCATTTTGTCTTCCCAACAGTTGGAACAAACAAGGGGAGAGCAAACAGACATTGCGGTAGCAGCGGGTTCCACCGTCGAGCCGCTTTGTTCTTCTGAAAAACCATGTAGACCCGTGCCGACTGGCCATTACGATGCTGGTATTTTGATTAGTACAGAGTAGGACAATTTGTTCTTCTGATGCATACTTGTCACAGGCTCGAGTTCGAAAAGCGCAAATCTACTTTTTGCTGTCTTCGTCATCACATACAGGCTAGCTCGTACGATTTGTGTGAGATTGCACATTAAACACGTGGAATTTCACAATGCACGTTTACGAGGCGGGCTGGGCATTGCACTCGCTCCTGGAAGACGGTAGCGTGTCGCAAGTCGAGGCGTCAAAATCACGCAGCTATATAAAAGTTGCCGGGACTTTTCGAAATACAATGATGATCGTATGGACACGAGGATTCCGCGCGATATGCCTCAAATTACATACACGTCTCGGCTGCGTCGTTTGTACTCTGTCGCTGCGATATTACCGATGCGTAAATTTGCCTTCCACTCGTTATTATATTATTTCGTCGCATAGGCTTTCCGATCTTTCGATTTCGATGCCGCGCGATAACGCAATGTATGTACGTACGTCTCTCAATAATGCGCAATACGTGTCCTTTTTGTATGACTTCCGAGTTTCGAATTCGCTATTTGTCGCTACAATATTACGACGCATTAATTTTCATTGCGAAAAACATTACGTCGTTCATTGTTTTGATGAAATACACTGGGAAAAGAACAATCTGAGGAATTTCGCAGTCGCTTATGTCATGACAAGCCGAAACTATAAGGTTTAATGAACTTTTCTAATAAAAAAAAAATAAATTAAAAGGAAATTGATAACGATTTGGTTGACTAATGGTAAAAAAATAATAATAATGGAAATTGACAACAATTTGTTCTTCTGATGCAGTCCATTAACCTGTAGATACCACACTCCCGTTGAGGTCACGCACTCACTACACTGGTGCAAATTCCCAATTCGATTTTTCAAAACTCTGTATTAGGGGTGTGCGAATAGTCATCGAATCGAATCGGATTTAATATTGAAATTTGATTGAATTTTCGAATCGAATATTCGATGGATATTTGATTCGATTTTTAAATCGAATATTCGTCGAATTTTCGAATACTCGATGAATTTTCGAGTATTCGATAAATATCCGAATATTCGATAAATTTTCGAATACTCGATGAATTTTCGAGTATTCGATAAATATCCGAATATTCGATAAATTTTCAAATATTTAATAAATTTTCGAATATTCTATATATTGCCGACTATTCGATATTGCCGATCTTGACAAAATAAAAGAAGTTCCCTTCTTGTGGCTATAATTGAATATTAATTTATGTAAAGATCAATCCATTAATCGTCATTTCTGAGTTCTCTTCATCTCTCGGAATTTGTCAAAAACAAACGATTCCATACAGTTTATGTTTCGAGCCACGTTTTAGTGACGAATAAGTCGCTCCTAACGGTTTGCGCAGACGGTCCCGTGTAGCTAGCACTCGACAATTAAGGCTTTCTTGGTTTTGCCTCGTATTGGCCAAATTGCCGAAGAATAAGCAAAGCTTATACGATGCTGAACTTCACATCGTTGGAATGCAACGAAATTCTGTTTTTTCTTTACCAGATATTACGATTCCCATCAAATATTTACTCGAGACAATAAAACGATGTTTTTTTTAAGATCGAAAAAGACAAAATCGATGCGAAAATTTTCATGATTTTACAAATTAAGAAAAAAAAATGAATAGAAAAACGTATTTATCGTTGGAGCCCAACGTTGCGAACTCCAGTCTCATATTTATACAATGCTGAAGTGAAACGTTTCGCATTCGGACCCCCAAGTCCGAATGGAGACTTAGGATTTTTGAGATCCTCTTCTCTCACGTAGGAGAGGTAACAACGCAGGTTCGTGCACTGACCGGCGAGTCTTGCCCGGGATGGGTTGTCACCTTCAGATTTCCCCGCCTTGCGATCCGAGGAGATAGCTCGACTCAGCATTCAAGAACGAATACTCTCGTTCGGATGTTTAATGTCTATCGTTATAGATAGACGCTACGACGGTAGTCGTAAGTTGCTCCTAATTTCTTATGATTTTGTTCATTTTTGGTAAGGAATTGGAGAAGGAATTAGCGAACGGTTCGGACCTTATACGCATACGGGGGATACGTCGCCTGAGCGAGAGCGTTCCAGCCGTAGCCCTCTGGCGGATTTCTCCCACACCAGAAATCAGGCCAGGGGATAAGGCCATTCCGTTACAGAAGATTGAATCGTTGGAATGCAATGAAATTCTATTTTTTATTGACCAGATCTCACAATTCTTATGTAATATCTAAATAAAATAATAAAACGATTTTTTTTAGTTAGGAAGACAAAATTCATACGAAAATTGTCATGATTTTTTCAATTTTCGACTAAAGGTTCCGGTTCTCCGTGATGTTGTTGACGAATACTTTCATTTTTCGTTACGGTATCGTCACACTGACGAGCCGAAAAATAGCTGATTTTCGCAAAACTTTTGAGATTTTTTCGAAAATATTCGAACAAAAATCGAATATTCGAAAAAAATTCAAATATTCGAAGAAAAATCCAATACTCGAAAAAACATCACAGATTCAAAAAAATCGAATATTCGATTTGAAATTCGATTCAAACGATTTGATTCGATTCGATACCGAATATTCGAAGTTTTTAAATATTCGCACACCCCTACTCTGTATTTCTTCGATGAATCCATGAAATTAATCTTGAAACCACACTTTTGACGGGTAAAATATCCTGAATGATCGATTGCAATAATTTTGAAAATTGAAAAATGAAATTTTATTGCCGAAAAATGGCCAAATTGAAAAAAAGAGTTTTAAAAAGATGTTACACTTGAAATTATCGTGGGTGCAAATTTGCACCAGTGTGGTGTCTATAGGTTATTATTGAATATTTAATCTGTACAATGGAACGATCTTCTCTGGCGAGCCTAAAACTTAACCGACCCAAAAAATTGCCACGATTTTTGAAATTCACCAAATGATGAATGGAAAAAAAATATTTCGTTGCATCTCCGCAGCAGGACGAAATTGTTCATACGGCAAAAATATGTATACCGCCGTAGAAAAGTAATAGTGAGACGCATGCACCGACGCACGGACCGGCACGAAATTTATCGCTTCAAATTGGTCCCAAAGTGCGTTGTAAATCATTGCAATATTTACGACCGTAGTATTTCCTGCTGATGGGAAGAGCAAGCGATGTGAACCAGTCGAATGCAAAAGAAAAGAAGAGAGGCAGGCAGAAAGAAAAAATAACCAATACAGCCAAACTAAAAAGCTTTCGCGCAATCGTAACGCCTTTTACCGTTGCCTCATTGCGAGAACCGATCCGAACTTTTGTCATTTGCCTAAGGGAATGTGACGTCTGCGGGATAATTATGAAGAAAATTTCCGCTGCATTCCAACGATGCAAACTTCAACACGATCCATTTCCGGTAATCAGTTCGAAGGGGAAGATTCGACAGCTCACGAAATAAAGGAATTCTAGGGCAAAAGTAAATTTCAATTTTCCTGTCGCGTATGTACGTTTGCGATAAAAAATTGGTGCGTCCTGTCGCGTAGGATGTAAAATATCGGTGAGGGAGCAAGAAGTCGTATGGTCGGGCATAGATTTTGCAAGAGTGCTAACGGGATGCGAAGAATTGTCTGGCGGTGCAGCAACCTTTCCCGCGACGAGACGTAATACGCGACCCGCGTCCTGGCCTCCGAGTCATCTGACTTCCTCTCTCGCGTTTCACGTTATTCAATTAACGTTGTTGCGATCGCGGGCTGCTTCGAGACCACGCGGTATAACATCCTCAATGCCAGCGGATGGCACCTCCTTCGCTGAGAGGAAACCACTAGGGACGGCAGTGTGACCAAGAAAAAGCTCTACAGTTACTGCTTTGATCGTGTTGAAGTTTGCATCGTTGGAATCCAGCGAAATTCTATTTTACCTCGTGTGAGGCTTATCATCGAAACGCAAAATGTAATTCTGATGATAAAACGATGGATTTTCGTGACCCAAAAAGTATACCACTACAAAAAATTTTGACGATTTTGGAAATTAAACAAATTATCGACAAAAATTAATATTTTTCGTTGGATTCCAATGCTGTGAACTTCAGCTTCGTGTTTTCTCAATGTAGGGAATGTATGGAGCCAGACACGATGATGAAGTTTGCATCGTTGGACTGCAGCGAAATTCTGTCTTTTTTTTTTCTTTTTCTTCGAGCAGAGCTCAAAATTCTTATGAAGTATTTGGTCAAGACGATGGAACGATATTTTTTAAGGATTCAAACACAAAATCGTCATGATTTTTGAAATTCGACAAATAATTGATGGAAAAAGTAATTTTTCGTTGGATCCCAACGATGCAAACGTCAATGTCGTCGAGCCAGAGGATTTATGGGATTGAATGGCGAAGAAAAATTTTGTGTACGAATAAAATGTTGAAAATTGTGAATCGAAGTCCTAGGAGCGGATTCGTGCGAGCAATATAGTGCCCAGTGGCCTGTTCGGTATGAATGGAAGATCCGGAGTGTAGCGCGTCAGGCGATGCTGGATAGCGAGGTATATCCATATATTATGGTGGAAATGAGGTGGCCCCGTGATGTATCACAGCAGCAGCAGTGCCAGGAGGATATAGTATAATGATAAATAAAAAGAGGTGGAAAAAAGAGTGGCGAAGTAGTTGGATAGGAGTTGGGTGATGGTTCACCAGGTGGCGTGGTAGCGGGGGCCTCGTTGAAACACCTGACCGTTCACCAGCAGTGCGGCATGGGCTTGTGCGCGAGACACACTCATTCAAATATAGGTAGCTTTGGTATCGGCGAACGTAAACAAAGCTAGAGCGATAATAGTTTCGGGGCAAAGTGTTGAGGCATTAAAAAAACCAGTTGGTTGAATGGATGAGGATAATGAGGCGATGGGATTGAGAGCAACGCGACGACGAGTACGGTCTTGATGGACTGCTGTGAGCTCCTTATTTCCTTCCAGTCCAAAGGGCACGGATTTTGTTTTTGTTATTGTGATCAGTGACCGGTGCAGTACGATTCGGTGCGGATACGATTCATCGTCTTTTTGATCAGTAACAAAAAAAAAACACGCACTGGATCGACGTGTGAGTGGGGTCGGAGGAGATGGAGCCATAAAATGTTGGGAATTATTTGATTGTCTCGTTTTTTGATTTTCGGTGTTAAAAATACGTCTTTTTTTTTTTAAACGTTGATTCGAGTGCTGACACATCACTGGGTCAAGCGTGTCGTTCTATTTTGGGAAAATGTAACCCCCTGGAGGATGATTCTTTAAAGACAGTAACAGCTCGAAAAGCTCGGAATAAACGATGCTCGCGGATCGTTTGTTGCTCGTTATCGCGACTCTTGTACTTTTAGTGCAGGGGGAAGACGTCCAGGTGCCGCTTGCCGAGCAACAGGACACCGGATTCCTTAGACGAAGGAGCGACGATCGTCAACGCATCAACGAAAAAGGTTCCTTTTCGTTTCTATTTCATTTTCTCCTCTCGCCCACGCTTCATTCTATAATTGAATGGAATGACGTTGAAATTTGCAGCGCTGCAACGAAATCCTTTTTTTTTTGCCAAAGCTCATTATCCTAATGAAGAATTTCATTGTTACGATAAAAAACGATCGGTTTTTGCTCCCATAAAAATCTCTCGGCTCAAAAAATTTCGAGCATTATAAAAATGAAATAAATCGGCAATGAAAATGAATATTTATCGTTGGATCCCAACGTTGCTGTCAACGTTGTTTCTAGCTCCTTGCTAAATGCCCAAAAATGCATCCGGGCACGGCGGAAATTTATGTGTTGGATTCTTGTCTTGAGAGATAATCAATAATTAGAAGGATTGAATTTCATTTCGGAGATGAAGCCAAAAAAATATTTGGGACGAGATTCTTTTTTTTCTTCGAATGAGAATTTTATTTTTATAGAAACAGAATAATAATAATAATGCACGATGCGCCGCTTGCCGCCGTCGTTCCTACCTCCTTGCTAGATGCGCAAAAATGCATTCGGTCACGGCGGAAATCTGTATGTTGGATTCTCGTCTTGAGAGATAATCAATAATTGACAGGATTGAATTTTATTTCGGAGGTAAAAAAAAAAAATTTCTGGGATGAAATTTTTTTTTCTTCGAATGATATTTTTTTTTTTTGCTTTATCGGAAAGGAATAATAACATGCATCGTAGAGCTAAAGAGGAGAGAGAGTGCGCGCGCGGTGTGTACATCGCCGAGCCGGGAATCGTGCAAGCAACAACGTCGGTGAACGTCTGAACTTTGGTGCTCTCACTCCCTCTTTTAGCTACTTCGTGTAATACTTTCTGTATTGTGTGTTGTGTGTAGGATTTAGTACGTCTGTGAGCGCGTTATCCTCTCGTTATATGCCGGTTCTCCGGGGACGGCCTTTGCTCTCGCCTGCCTGCTTCGCGCGTGAAAGTAGACGAGCAGCAGTACACGCTCCGTGTCCTATTCTCTCCGCTCTCTCCCGCGCTGCCACCTTATTAACCATTCTCACTCCTCGCGACTCCCCTTTTGCATATATAACTTGGAAATATTCATTAGCTATTTAAACCATCCCCAATGCCAAACTATGCTCATTTATTCGCTTTTCGCTCGTACCCCGAGACTAATAGAGAACTCTTCACACTGAGAAAACGGTTTATTTATAATAAAGAAATATTTTTAGTTGGCACTTTTATTCAAACATTCATTAACTGTTACTAAATTTGTTAATGGTCAAAAAATATCTTTGTTATCACAATCAAATTTTTTAGGCATAGCATTTCTTTGAAGATAATGATTTGTTCGATCGCTTTTATTTCCCTCAACTCAGTAGATCTTCATGGTCATCAAATTCATTCGCTATCAAGAAAGGTTACGTTTTATCAAATTAGTAATTTATTAACTAATAACGAATGTTTATTTTAGACTATCGCGAGAGGCTCAAATAAATGATTCATTGACTGTTTAAAAACATTTATTTCGGCGTATCCAACTTAACATTTGTTAGCAGTTAACAAATCCTGGTAAATAGATCGTTTTCTCAGTGCAGCTGAACGATGAGCCTGAAGTTTGCATCGACGCAATGCGACCAAATGAAAATAAAATAAAAATGATTCGTCACTTTATTTTTTCACGAGTACATTCGTGAGGTCCAAAAAAGCCAAGAGTCAAATGGAGAAAAAAAAATTCGAAAAAAAGTGACGTATCAGTTTTTTTTGTTTTCATTTCGTGGCATTGTGTCGATGCAAACTCCAGGCTGCAAATATATACGATTGATTGATGCCTTTTCATTGATAAGCTGGCCCCGACGTTTTAGAAAGCCGGAAGGTTGATTCCCGTGTGCAGGACACTGCGCACTGTTCTCGCGACTGAATTAGTACGTTTTATCAACAGCATGCGCGTGGTATTAGGATGAGTGCCAAGTGCATCGCGCTCGGACGCATAGAAACTGCCGCTACATGCCTGCGCGTACGAGGGTACGCGTTAAAGTTACTGGTTCGTTTTATATTACCGAGTAGCAGGTCAGACTACAGCGATTTGTATGAGACGCAGTCTCAGCGTTGCTCGAGACGTCCCACTTTTTATTCTTTTCCTTATTCCAACTGAATCCACATCCACAGGGGAGCCATGCATCGACGATCTATCGGCCTTTCTTTCCTGTCGACATAGAGCGGCCTCGGGCTAGGGCCTTTACGATTTTAATTCAATTTCAACTCCCCCGCATCTCAGCGAATACGCTACTTTAGTTATTTGCTAGCTCGATCGAGATCTATTCCACGTTTCTCTCTCGGAAACTCCAATGTGTGCAATACCTCGTGCGTGGCTCACTATACGTACTTAATATACCAACTGGTCGCCTGCTCGTTGTACGTTCGACTAATGTATAATCACCACAGCCACTGGCTTTTTTTACTCTCGAGCGTGTGAACATTTCTCATACTAGGTATTCGTCCTCACACCGCGAGGAGATCGTACGAGAAAAACAATTCAAAGTCGTTGCACGAATCCAAGATGAGCAGCAAATATACACCATTTTCTTTTTTTCTCTTCTCTGGATCGAATCTTTTTTATCGTCAGATAACATGAGACCGTTGATAAGCACGGATTACTTTAAAAATGAAACAAATTATCAACCAAAATGAATTTCGTTGCATTCCAACGTTGCAAACTTCAGCATCATACAGAAACGACCCTGAAGTTTGCATCAATGCAACGCCATCGAATAAAAAAATAAATAAATTGATTAAAAAAAAAAAATCATTCTTGACTTTTTTATTTCACGAATCCATTCGTGAGGTCCAACAAAGGCAAGAGGCAAATGAAGAAAGAAAAAAATCGTTCCGAAATACCCCCATCCAGGGGGTTGAATTGAAAAAAAAATCCTAACTCCTCAGCTATGGGGATTAGTCATTTTTTTTATTTGCAGAATCGATTTGGGACATTTCGAAAGGGGCAAGGGAAAAAAGAAGAATAAAAATTCGTTCCGAAACACCCTGGTTAAAGGGGTTGAATTTTCAAGAAATTTGTAACTCCTTGGTTATGGGGATTCGTCACTTTTTTATTTAAAAAAGATTAGACGGACTTGATAAATGGTGGAATGTTCCCACATGCAGTTCATCCAACGAAAAGGAACTTTCGGAATGCTCGACTCTGTAAGGAAGAAATTTGAACGCTCGTTGCTCTCGTTAAAAATGTTCCTGCTGCTTGGTGCTTGCAGTTTTTCAGTCATGCAAGTTTGAGTTAAAAAAATGTTCAATCAGCGCCGCCTCGTCTTAAACCATAAATGCCATTTTTTGTTGCATCAAACGACGAAAGACGTTTGTTTTGCTGCTGCACTGACCACCTTAATTTATTTCCATGCTCTCCAGTAATTAGGGACATTGAGCTACCGCCTCCTCCCACGTGCCCTGATTTCCTGCAGGCGCACGAGCCTTCCTTCGTACCCATTGGACTGTCGTTATAGAGAAATGCCACGGTCGGTTCCCTGCTAGCTAATTAATTATATTTTTCACATTCTAAATTATTGTCAAATTGTTGTACGTAATTCCGTTGGAACAAGTTCCTATTTATAAAGCACATGAAAGAACAATTGATCCAGGTCCGATCTAATAGCGTTTAATCGCCGATTAGTATCTCCGATAATAAAAGAAAATACGGGTATAAGCAGAGATAGATGTGTTTTGAATCGCGGCGGACCGGGAAGCAGGTTTCTTTGCGATAGTGAAGGCTCTTCGAGAGCTTGGGCGAGTATTCGCGGATAAGGCGGATGCGAGCTGCATCTGGGCAGGTGCATTGAGCGTAACTGAACGCAAGAGCTTTTACAGCGTTCAATTGCGAGCCTTGCATTCTACAATGAGTCTCACTCGACGGAGACACTCGCAACTGAAAGAGCACAGAGATGAAAAGGACGAGACGTGAAATAAAAAAAAGTCGATCTAGTTATTCGTTCTCATGCTTTTCGCGAATAGTTTCCCGCACGTATGAAGCCTCACGGGGAACAGTAGACGGGAGTCAGAACAGAGAGATGCCAAAGAACAAGAATCCTGTCGAGTTTGGAAAAAAACGTGGCTGACGAGAGGGCCGAGAGTTTGAAGCGACATTGGAAAGTCGAATGGCATGTTTGTTGTGGAAAAAAAGGAAATAAAAGGAAAATGTTGAGCCTCATCTTAGGGGAGACAAGTTACAGCGTCTAACTCGTTGGATGCTTTGAACTGGTTCTTGTTGGGTTCCAGTACACTTGCCAATGATGGTAACGAGAGGGAAAAAGTAGGAAGAAATTGAAGGTGGCGCGAGTTGTCCGTGAGTTGGGAAAAATGAAAAATCTTAAGGGTGTACTTGTTTCAACGTACATACGTTCTCTCAGTGAGTTTCTTATTCCGTCTCCGTACCTCCACGTACGACTGTTACTCTCCTGTACTCGCATTACCCTTTTTATCATCTCTGTGTTGAGCCCTCTCCATCCATGAGCTCGTGGAATAACTACAAACGAGCTGGAGAGAGTCAAGAGCGAAGAACGCGAATTTATCGCATATCCTATGCCGCGATGAGCGAAACAGAGATCTATAGAGATGCTGAATTTACAGACGCTCGACGACGCCTCTCAGCATCGCTTTAATCCAATTTTCTTACCCGAGTTCCAGAGCAACCCTATATCGCCCATCGACCATTTCAACCTGAAACATCATAATATTTCCGTTCCCATTATTTTGCTATTCTCACTTTTCACTTTATTCCTGTTCCTCTCGCCCCATAAGATTCCTATAAGTGACACACTGAGAAAACAGTTTGTTTATAATAAACATTATTATTTTTATTGTTATATAAATTATTATATAAAAATAAAAATATATAAAATATAAAATAAATATAAATGAATATAATTCATTGTAGTAAAGATTATAATAATATATAATAGTAATAATAATAACATCCAGTTGGTACTTTTACTCAAACATTCATTAACTGTTACTAAATTTGTTAATGGTCATAAAATATCTTTGTTATCACGATGAAATTTCATAGGCACGGCATTTCCTTGAAGATCATGATTCGTTCGATCGCTTTCGTTTCCCTCAACTCGATAGATGTTTATGGTCATCAAATTAATTTGCCATCAAGAAAGGTTACGTTTTATCAAATGATTCTTTTATTAACTATTAACAAATGTTTATTCCAGACAATCGCGAGAGGCTCAAATAAATGATTCATTAACTGTTCAAAAACGTTTATTTCGCCGGATCCAACTTTCATTTGTTAGCAGTTAACAAATCCTGGTACATATAAATAAATTGTTTTCTCAGTGCAGAAGCCCGAGAGCTATTTTTCACAACATTCAACATTTTTTCGATTACTCACAATTCTTCCCCACCCAAACGTATTCGATTCTTTCCATTATCCTGTACGATCTCTGCGAAAGATTGGTCAATGAATTGATCACTACCACCAAAATTCTACGGCGATGTACCGCAGTGTTCGTTGATTCGCGAAGATTGCTTGATTACTTGGAGCAGTTGATCCGAGAGGATTACAATGCGCCAAAGCCAAAGCGGTCATACACTTTTGTAAAATGCTTTCTTAACCTTTTTTTTTCCTGTTCTATTTGAAACATCCTTTCGCATCTGCTATGACCTCAATCTATTATCCTCTTTTCATTCACCAATCAAATCACCTGCTCTCATTAAATATATACGTATTTTTGGATCGAAATAATGTACAAAAGCTTTCATACGCTGTTGCGCTATCAAAAAGGTCAAAGTATCATTTTTATTAATTGCCAATCGTTGTGCAAACTCGACAATGAAAAGGCCTCCACGTTTCTTGCTCTCGTAGGTTTTGCTGCTTTGCTAGCGCAAAGTTCTTTCTCGTAATACATCCAATACGCGTATACTATATAGTCCGTTATTGTTAAAAGTTTGAAATCGCGTAAATGCATGTACATCGTGTTGTTTCTGGCTCTGGCGGTGGTACAGAGTATTTTCATGATTCTCGGTGCTGGTGAACAGCAGCGGGAGCCAGCGATCGGTCTTGCTTGTGTGTAACACACTCGACGGCTCCGCGAGCTACATCGCTCGCACCTAATTAGAAAGTTTCTCTTTCCTGCGAGAGCTCGCTACCGCTAGTAGTGCATGTTTCAATACACACGCACATTCGTAAATCCCGCATACAGACTCGTTGCGCGCTCGGAGAGCCACGACACCGAGTTACGGAGCCGCATCGTCCGCCTCTTCCATACAAAATCTTTCCAACTGTTGCTTATTACTTGTACGCTTAAATATACCATCCCATAGAACGAAAAGAAAAATCATTGTCGAAGAGTCTTGATGATTTCATTATGAGCCCGAAGTTTGCAGCGACGCAATGCCACGAAATAAAAATTAAAAAAATTGATTCATTTTTTTTCGAATTTTATTTTTCGCAATTTGGCTCTTTTGTCTTTTTTGGACCTCACGAATGGATTCGTAAAATAAAAAAGTAACGAATCTTTTTCTTTCATTTCGTGGCATTGCGTCGATGCAAACTTCAGGCGCATTTTTTATTTGATTTTTCTTTTTAATTGAAAATTGAAAAAAAAAAAAAAATTTTTAATTTGTTCACTGTCTTGATGATTTTTCCTACATCGATTATCTTTAGGGCGATACTAACGTTTCTTATGATGCCGGAGATTGCATCGTTACAACGAAACGGAATTAGTGAATTAATTATATTTTTTTGGAAGCGGAGCCAAAAATAAGAATGCAGTGTCGGTCTACGACTATTTTTGCTAATGAAAAATATTAAATGTCGAAGAAATATTGAGGCGATGTGAAAAAAAAACAAAAAAATTATGTTTATTTATAAACTTGACGCGCATATGACGTAGCCATCAGTAGAGTCTCGATCCGAGAGCCTCGGTTCAGAGGCTCGAGCCAGATTGACGTCGCCCGGGAACCTTGAACGTCAAAAAGTACACGATCGCGAGGAGAGAGCGAGCAGCTGTCATCGGTTTGTTCGATTCGGATCAAGTTTTGGCTTCCGATGTATATTTTTCCTAATAATCAGCTCGTCCTGTCAACTGCTCTTATATATGAGATGATTTCGTTGGTGACAATCGGTCGGGGATATCACACGTGGTCAATTAACGAGACGAACAGAAGCGTGATTTCGTCCGGGTAAAGTGTAACGCGCACCACGCGAGATCGTCCCTCGTTCGAGATGTCATGCATCTTGATAATTTGTTAAGCCTTCATGAGTGTTCTGTTGGTCACCACACTTGGGTCTCGCGGTTGGTATAGAGCTCCTCTCCTTATTAAAGTCTACAGATATACCAGTTACATATAAAACAGTCCCACATTGAAGAACTCGATTAGTATCGTTCGTGCTTCTGCTTGGTCGTGGGCGAATAGTTTTGCTTCTCGAGAGTTTTTTGCTACGATTCCTCGGTCCCCCGAGGCGAGGAGGCCATTAAAATAGTTGCAAGCAGCAGCCTGTACGTCGAGCGAATACCCTACGAAATCCTCTCGGACTATTATATCTGGTAGTTGGCACAGTTGGACTACGACAACGGGCAGACGCTTCGATATCGACTGGGCTCGATCTGCACTTTGTTCTTTCGTTGCTTACTGTCGCAGCCTATGCATCTCTTCTCTTCCACGTCTTCTCGATGCTCTTCGAGATGTGTTGTTCGGATGAATTCGCTGTAGACGATGTGGCAGCAGCTTTGTTAAGGGCATGACGTTTCCGCTTAACAAAAGAATCGAGCAGGTTTATTCGTTCGAGACACGACACTGGGGAAAATTTGCAGATACGAAAATTTCAAGTGGAACAGGTTTTCAACATTTCTTTCTTCATTTTGGCCATTTTTTGACAATGAAATTCCATTTCTCAATTTTTAAAATTATTGAAATTGATTACTCAGGATATTGTACCCCTAAAAAGTATGGTTTCGAGATTAATCCCATGCATTCGTCGAAGAAATACGAAGTTTTAAATGTCGAAGTTTGCAGCAGTGTGAGTGCGTGACCTCAAAAGGAGTGTGGTGTCAACGAGTTAAAACTGCAGGTGCCTTGAGACAAAGTCGCGTGTTAGCTTTCGTTTCGCGATCGAATCGAGTACAGATTTTCTATAATTAAAAAGTAAATCATGCGACAGGACGTTCGTAACAAAAGGGATTATAAAATGAAAAATATCATCTCGTTTAACTAGTCCAGCGAGATTGGCAAAGTCGTAACTCGTTCGAAGGGAGCAGGGCTACCGTTCTAGTTGGGATTGCTCTACAGCAGCTCTGGAGATCGATCGTCGATACGCCGCGAGTCTCATGTTTCTTTTCTTCCTTCCTCCCATCCTTCCTTCCCGTCCGGTTTTCCTACCGCCTGAATCTCGTATGCGACATACATCGCGACAACTTTTTCTCTTTTCGTCTTGCTCGTTGATCGCGCGCGATTCTATGCATTCCTTAATAAGGAGCATCATCATTCGCTAATGGAATTCTAGTTTTTCGTCCGAATCTATTCCCGTTTTAGAAACGCAAGAGAAATGCTTTTTCTCGTTTCGAAACAGGACAAACCCAATAACAAAGAGACTGTGTCTTGGAAGCTGTCGCAAAGCTGAGCTGCCGAACTTATCGAAAGACAAGTCCGTTTAACGACTCCACCACGATCTCGAAGATTGCACCAACAACTATGATCAGAGACTGAGGGACGAGTAGATTTTCCAAGAAACTGAAGTTCGCAACGTTGCGGTGCAACGAAAAAAAAACGTTTTTTTTTTAAATTATTTGTTTAATTTGAAAACCATGACAATTTTCGTACCGATTTTCTCTTTGGTGTCTAAAAAAATATCGTTTTATTATCCTCGCTAAATATTGCATGAAAATGTTGTCCGAGATTTGTCCAAGGATCAGGACTCCGCGAAACAAAAATGCGGGGAGCGTTTTTTTTCGTATCGACTAAAGAGGTTTTGGAGTAAAAATAGTGAAGAAAACTAAAAAATAAAAATCTGCAAAAATAAGGCGCACCATGACATTGCCTGTAGAGTTGCTGCTGGCACAAGTTGCTTGGCTGTGTATTCCACGTAACTTATACAGTATGAGGTACTTGTTTTGTTGGTGCAGGGATCGACCAATTTACCCAACACAAACGTGGCGATTACATCTGAGTTTATGGCCATGTTACAACGTCCGTTGCAGGTCGATCTCTTGCAGGCTCTCTCCCACTCTCTCGTTATTGTGCTCCTTCTTCTTTCAGCATCAAATACTGGTCCTCCTCTCATCTCTTTATTTCTCGTTTTATCTCTCGTTAACGTTCGGGGTCATGGGTTATGTCTATCATATTGTTCAATGCTCGAGCTCGGCATGTAAGAACAAGCCCATCCAGCGAACGGGAGAGAGAAAAAATAACGGCTGGGGTATAGAGCGTTGGACTCTTTGCTCTGGTTGAGCCTTCCGTGGCTCGTTATCCACAGCCCTCCACGTCTTCGAGATCGGGAAATCGTAACCAAACAAAGGGGTTGGCCGGAGCACCATGAATTTATACTCTGCACGAATATTACTTTGTTCACTCGAGCATCTTACTTTTCCAGTTGTTTCTTCTATACACACTGAGAAAATAGTTTATTCATACTAAAGAAATATATTTAGTTGGTACTTTTACTCAAACATTCATTAACTGCTAGTAAATTTGTTTATGGTCGAAAAATATCTTCGTTATCACGATCAATTTTCATAGGCAATGCATTTCATTGAAGATAATGA
This sequence comes from Campopleginae sp. 14b, assembly GCA_030522525.1. Lineage (NCBI taxonomy): Eukaryota > Metazoa > Arthropoda > Insecta > Hymenoptera > Ichneumonidae > Campopleginae sp. 14b. Next base: position 166,059 of record JAPYYS010000352.1, read on the forward strand.
TTTGTTCGATCGCTTTTATTTCCCTTAACTTATATAATATATAATGAATACATAATATTCGTAATAAATATATAATAAACATATTTAGTTCGTACATACACTCAAACATTTATTATCTGTTAAAAAAATTGTTATTGGTCAAAAAATATCTTTGTTATCACGTTCAAATTGGACAAGCATAGCATTTCCTTGAAGATAATGATTTGTTCGATCGCTTCTATTTCCCTCAACTCAGTAGATGTTTATGGCCATCAAATTCATTTGCTGTCAAGAAAGGTTACGAGGCTCAAATAAATGATCCGTTAACTGTTGAAAAACATTTATTTTGCTGTATCCAACTTAACACTTGTTGGAAGTTAACAAATGCTGGTACATATAAATAGATCGTTGTCTCAGTGCAGCGAGGGATTTTTAAATATTTGGAGTATCTCCAATGGATCGCGAAGAGGCAAGGAGGAGAGAAGAGTGGTCGTGTAGGCATGTGATTTTTCGTAAATTGAAGGATGATTACGTTGACGTTTAATTACGTTCGTAACTCGTCATTGGCGTGATGCGAATAAAAAACTGCTAATTACGTATCGTTCCAGCTGAATCCGGCTCTCAGTCAGTTTCCATTTCTTTTTCTCCACTATTTTGTTTTAACAATAATGAAATTTTTTCGAAACCTCGTCTGGAGATTTTTCAGCCGGGTTTCCGCTTCAGAGCAATTAAATTATAAAACTTCCACACGTTCCTACAATTATCACGTCAATCGTGAATTTCAGTTCGAAACACTTTTCCTTCCTACTTGGATTTAATTATCATTTCGTTAGTTGAATCCTTCGCGCGTTATCAGACGCTGCTTTGTAATTTGTCGATTCAGTTGTACGTACTTAAAAATCCTCACATCCAGTATTGCCTACTGTGCCGGCTCACGTCCGTATAATTATTCCGAAGATGACCCCGGGCTATCCAAATATTCTCGTCAGAGTTCCAACCAAATGTGTGTGCCACCAGGCGCATCAAAATCCCTGACAACAACCAGAAAACCTCAACAATACCACGTGATCGTTTATTTCATAGCAGCATCATATTTCACTTTTGTCGTTCGCCCATTCTTACGTATACGCGGTCGGTATGTTTGGAAATTCGGTCATTGATGTGGTCGAGCGAGCAGGCCGTAAAAAAGACGAAAAAAAAACAACGATCCACGTATTCATATGTTTGATTGATGGCACAGACGAATAAGTAACTATAGAGACGCGAAAGGGACAGAAAGACTCGTCACGATCACAGGAGACAAGAAATATCCCTGTCTCTGAGAGTCGAAAACGAAATGACCGGGCGAAAGGAACGAACAAGAGTCACTCGTGTGACCTACTTGCAGAAATACGTGACACAACTCCTTGGACGTGTGCGCAGCCAGACAGATTTGCATATAGTCCAGGATGCTAGCGCGACCAACTAAAACCTTACAGAGACGTTATTTGCTTCGTCGTCCTTCCTAGGCTCCTATCCCGTTCGTGCCAATACCAACTTAAGGAGAGTGGCTACACACAGCAATGTTGCCATGCTAAAAGCGTAGAAAAAATCGAACTGATTAGAGTTTCATGAAATTTTGCGAGCATACTATTGGCAGCATACTGCGAGCATAGCATTTGCGAGCATACTGTTAGCATTAAATATGAAAATACACATTTTTTTAAATTCGTATTTTCATATTATGAAAATTCATATTTAATTTTTTTGAGTCTGTAACGTTGAGATGCAACGAAAAATGTTTTTTCCATTAATTATTCATTGAATTTAAAAAATCATGGTAATTTTTTGGGTCGATCGAGTTTTTGACTCGCCGGAGGAGATCCTTTTATTTTCCAAATCAAATATTTAATAATAATTATGAGCTCAGCTGAAGAATAAAGAAAATTTCGTTGCAAACTTTAACACGATGGATTGAGATGTATATGTAGGTATATTTTTTTCCTACTGTTAATCCAAATTATTCGACAACTACGGAGACGAAAAAGTTGATGCTAAAGAATATTATCACCAAATTTTATTAAATTCTTATCATATTGTCGCCACAACAATGCTGGCATGTCAAAGGCATAGGGAAATTCTCAACGATTAGAATTTGATGAAAGTAGGTGAGCATACTCTTCAGTATTAACTATGAATATATAAATATTTTAAGATTTTTCTTCCACATAGTTTTCGAGTTTTTCAACTCTAAAGTTTACATGCATGAGCACAGAATTCAGATATATATAGGTATTTTTTTTGCATACCGTGAACTCAAATTATTTGACAACTATGTAGACGAAAGATGGAAAAAAAATTGTGTCATCATATTCGATGCTAAAGAATATTGTCACGAAATTCAATTAAATTCTTATCATATTGTCACATGTAGCCAACCTCCTTAACATCTTGTAACGTTGATGAACCAAGTCTCTGTATTTTCCAAACTTATCCAATGAAACTTTGAGTCCAACTATGATTTTGGTCCAAGTTTATAAAAATAGAATATGCATGCCAGAGTATAAAGTAATGGGAATATATGTAGCATGTAACGTGCAGACGATACGAGAGAGAAGGGAATGAGTAAGAGGTAAAAAGCGACTGGGATATCCCGTGCGCGCGAGATCTATTCCCAGGGATAGTCTCTCGCGCGCTTCGTGCAAGAATCTAGGCTTAATGAGTAAAATTGTGGTCGCTGCAGCGGTGCCCTGGCAGAAGTGGTCGCTTCCATGCGCCTCAGAAACACCACCGATAACGTTACTTTTTTTTTCCTTTTGGTTTTTTTCGTCGCCTCTTATTTTATTTACTCTTTCCACGAGTATCTTCTTTGCTGTACGTAAACATGGATATATCGCACGGCGTACTGAATCACGAAGTTACGGGGGAGAGAGGACGGCTGGTATTATAACCTCCGATGTTCAGGTATAGATCTTCTTTCATCCCATTAATTCTTATTCCCACCGTACACTGCATACCGAATACTTACAGCCTGGCTCGCGAAGCGTTGCAAATAATTGCCGTACATTCAGCCAGCTGGCTCGGTATATACCGGGAAACGAGTGAAAAATCTTTCACCAACGAAACCATCTCTTTCCATATTTGAATCGTACACCGAAAGGCTGACTCGCCCATTGGAGAAACACTCCGAGGAAAGGCTTCACGTTTTTCGTCGTCAATTAAAAAATTTAAAAAAATGATTCATCTGGACACTCAAAAGCAGCAGGTTTTTTTCTTCGAATCAAAAATGTGACGAACGTTTAGAAAAATCAATACAAAGGTCAATGGAAAGGGAAAAGGAAAGGTCAATGGCAGAAAACTCCGACCCCGCACTTACCACACTGGTGCAAAATTGCAGTTCGAATTTTAAAAACATTGTATTTCTTCGATAAATGCACGAAATTAATCGTGGAACCATACTTTTTAGGGGTAAAATATCCTGGGTAATCGATTGGGATGACTTTGAAAGTTAAAAAATAAAATTTTATGGTCGAAAAATTGCCAAATTGAAAAAGGAATTTTGAAAACCTGTTACACGTGAAATTTTCGTGGGTGTAAATTTGCACCAGTCTGATGTCTCCGGGTTAACGTTGTTTTGAGAAATATCGACAACGGCAGAGTGGGTTTAGTGAAAAAAATCTCCCGCATGGGTATCGTGTTTCGGAGGTAAAGGACACTCGGGTCGTTTGGTTCGATGTGTCGATTTCGATGGTTGACGCAGGGGGATGGTTGGGTATTTTTATTGAATTAGCATTATCCAGCTTTTGGGCTAGACACACACACACACACAGGTCGTAGACGGTAGAGTCTCGCGTGGTACGCTCGGAAAGATAAAAATGTCTGTTGTATTTGTTCGTTGAATTGATGGCGATGCTCGCTCACTGGCTCCGGGTAACTCGAAACTCTCAAGGGATTTCACTCGATCTCGTTGCTCTAAGAGCAAGACTAGTATTATTATACGCGAAGCTCGAGGGCATGGTCGTTTTCTTGCTCGACTTGGCGTTTGCGTCTCAGCCAAATAGTAAAAAGATATCTTCCCGGAGAAATACCTGTTTCCTATCCGGCGTGAGCTGCAGTGATAAATCAGGATTGCACAGCGTCCTCTCGGTTCGTCGTGTCTTTTTTTTTCGTTTATCTCTTGTTTCTCGCTCTCCTGAAATCGTTGCCGCCACCGTCGCCACTGTATTACTTGGCTGCTCTGTACATGTCGATAAATGTGACTCGCCACCCATCAAATATGACTATTCCCATCTTGGACAAAATTCTCGAAGCGTTAAAGATGGAGAACGTATCTCCTCGTGACAACGATCTTCCACTCTTCATTTCACTCTCTCGATCCTCTTGCATCGTTCAACCGCTATAGCACATGCATCCACTTCAAGGACATCTAGATTCTCTCGCCCCGTTTGAGATTCCTTACTACTATATTTAATGCGTCCATTTAACTCTCTGCCCTCACGTTTCTATTTCTTCTTTTCTTGGCATCCCCCGGTGCGAATGCATCGCTCCAGCCCAACGTGTTTCTTCTTCTCACGGATTTATTTTTTCATTTTAATTCACTGTACGCCGTATATCTAATGGACGCGCCCGTGTCCTCTTGTCTGCCCGCGTATACGCACATCGATCGTTATCCACGTTTGCCCCCCCTCTCCGATATCGATCTCTTCTGATTTTCTTTACTCCATCCACCTATTGCCGCTTTTCTATATGACATATGAGCTGCACCATTGAAAAACGAACAAATAACTGAATTATTTCAATTCATTTGAACTATTTTGTAGACACGACACTGATGCAAATTTGTATCCACGAAAATTTCAAGTATAACTGGTTTTCAAAATTCCTCTCTTCAATTTGGCCATTTTTTGAGTCTAATATTTCATTTTTCAACTTTCAAAATCCATGCAGTCGATTGGTCAGGATATTTTACCCCTAAAAAGTATGGTTCCAAGATGAATTCCATGCATTCATCGGAGAGATACTGAGTTTTGAAAAGTCCAAGTGCAAATTTGCACGAGTGTGATGAGTGCGTGACCTCAGAGGGAGTGTAGTACGTATCTCCGGGTTTTAAGATCTCGAAAGTTCAAGTCGATTGTTTTGGCAATGAATGTGAGTTTTTTCTCCTCTATGAGAAGCGGATTTTTAAGTAAGTATGCACTTTTTTTTTGCTTCTCCACGCAGGGTGAGAGGTAGACATGCACTTTGAGCGAAAGTGGTATACAAGCGAGAGTGTATGCTCGTGCAGCATAGTTGGGTTGAAAGCCGCGTTAAGATGGCGCGGTGCCTGGGAGAATGACATCCTTAATGATAATTTCGAAGCAGTGAAGGTGAAATACGTTCACCGCGGTCTCTTTGGACTTTCCCGATATGCGGGCGTGCGTTGGGCGATAGTTTTGCTTTCTGTCTCGCTGACCCCGCGACCGTTCGTCCGCGAGATGTTGCGCGCTGCGCAGCTCAATCGTCGATCCGACGCGCGGGCTGCTACCGCGCCATCGCATTGATATAGGAGGACGAAGAGGATGAGATCGACGAGTGATGATGACCGCCCGGTAGGACAATCGCGAGAAATCTACTGGCCGTCTGCCGGACGGAGCTATAGACAACTATCACTCCGGAAGATCTCTATACGCGGCCAATTTCATTTAACGACCGCGAGAAGAGCGTAATGGATTTAATAACTACCTCCATTAATTCTTCAACTGCCACTGGCTCGTAATCACGGAGAAGCTTCCCCGACTTGTCTCTCAATTCCGGGCGAATAGAAACCGCGGCTATATATAGACAACCAACCAACAACAATCCCTCACTCTCGTTAACGAGTCTAAAGCAATTTATACTGCGGCAGAGGTGAACAAGCCCAACTTTCCAACAGTCCTTCAGCTCTCTCGATGACATCTCTCCCATTAAAAACTCGTATTCCTTTCAATTTTTATTATTTATGGATATCCAGTATCCTCAACTGGACGAGGCTCTTTAGTTATCTAGAAATACGCCGCGCAGCTCGATACCGGATATCAAAGCTTTACGAAGAGAAACGAAGTTATAAATTGGAGGTAGAAAAAAAAAATTTCTTCAAAACTATTTATAATTTGTGACAACACTGAGAGAACATTTTATTTATAATAAATATATAGTTTATATAAATAATATAAAATTGTATATTGATTTTATTTAATAATGGATAATAATAATAATTAATATATTTAGTTCGTACTTTTACTGAAACATTCATTTACTGTAACAAAATTTGTTAATGGTCCAAAAATATCCTTGTTATCACGTTCAAATTTCATAGGCAATAATGTATTTCCTTGAAGATAATGATTTGTTCGATCGCTTTCATTTCCCTCAAGTCAGTAAATATCCATGGTCATCAAATTCATTGGCTATCAAGGATGATTGATTTATTAACTATTAACAAATGTTTATTCTAGACAATCGCGAGAGGCTCAAATAAATGATTTATTAACTGTCAAAAAAGATTTTTTTCGCTGCATCCAACGTTACGTTTGTTAGCAGTTAACAAATCCTGGTCCATATAAATAAATTGTTTTATCAGTGCGGAATGGCTCCGAAAATAGTGGGCGCTGTAACGATTATTCATATCTCGCGATTATAACTGGCGGTTCTCGTCGTCACGTGAGCATATGCAAAACAAAAAAAAAACAGGTTATTCGTGTGGATCTGTGTCAGCTGTTGCTTCGGGTGTTTTTGGAGAAACGCGTATATGAGGTCGGCCGTCGTGTAAACGCTCGAGAATGAGCGGCCTGTCGTTTGTGATCAGTGAGAGTCCCTGACACTGACACTGTCGAAGGTTTTCTCTGCCCCTGGGGGTTTCTGAACGACACCCGCTACCCAACTCAGGCACCCAACGGCAAAAGCATGCGTTACCAGCGCACCGGTTTAAGAAGAAACGGACAGCTGGTGCAAGCCGAACGGCCGTGACATTGACTCCGTGAAAGCAAGTTTCCCCCGTTTTGCAATGTCTTCGCTGCAACACACGGGCGAGAAACTTTTCTCGTCTTGTGTATGTGGTAATAAAAGCAGGTTCCCCTTAGGCTCTGCACCGGTGGAGCAGTCACAGTATCGAACGCGAGCGCTCGAGGTTTCAAGTTCAAAGTCCAAGTCTCAATAATCGTGCATATTCCTCTCGGCTCGGCCGTCCGTCAAATGAATTATCAGCGGTGCTGGGTAATGCTCGCTATGCAAACGTTTCTGCAAACACACGTTTAGACGATCCTTGAGCCTTTCAAGTTCGCCCCATCATCGAAATTCGAGAGAAGATTTATCCTATCATGTTGAAGTTTGCAGCGTTAGAATCCAAGGAAATTCCGTTTTTCCTTCGATAATTCTCGATATTTTTATGCAGTACTTAGCGAGGACAATGAAACGATATTTTCTTATGATGCTGAAGTTTGCAACGTCGCTATGCAACGAAATATATTTATTTATATTGTTAATTCGTTTAATTTTTCAAATGACCCAAATTTTTGGATCGTCTTAAAAATCAAACAAATTATTATTCTCATTATATATCATTATTAATAATATATATTATTATTATTATTTATTGGTATTAATAATGTATATTATTATTTATTATTATTATTAATAATAAATATTATTGTTAAACTTTAAATTTAATCAATTAATTAATCAAATGAAATTAAAAATGTTCAAAAGATTAAACAATTTTTGGTTGGATGATAAAGTTCAAGGTTCGTCCCTTCTTTTTGGTTCTGTAAAATTATCCAGCATCCATCCAAAGCGTCAAAAATAATATCCAACAGAAAACACACGACTCGACGACGTGTTTTCGTCCGATCGTTCAAATCGATCGGAAAAAAAATGAACACATGATAATAATCGATGAATCTTCGTTTACCTTTACGTTTGAATCCAACGAAATTCCGTTTTTCGTCGGAATAATCTCAAGATTGTTATGCAATATTTAGCGAGGACAATAAAATGTTATTTTTTTAGGCTCCAAAGACAAAATTGGTACGAAAATTGCCATGGTTTTGTAAATTCAACAAATAATTAACAGAAAATAATTTTTTCTTTTCTTTGGACCCCAATGTTGCGAACTTGAGTGTCTTTTCATTCTCTCGGAGAATTAGTATTCCGAAAGTTTCCACGCTGTCGTGGTTTAGTTGTATGGGCGCGTATTAGCTGCAAATAGCGTATATTGCGTGTTTGCTGATAAATCGAAAACCTGTAAGGTACGCGCGGTAGCTCGTTACTTGCGGGAGAAGAACGAGCTAGATCGAAGGGAAAAGAGTGAGAGATGGCCGAGAGTTGGAAAGACGAGAACGGAATAACACACTCTACTTTACACAAATGCTTCTCATCCTCTCGATCTCACGTTCAGATTTATCGCCAGCCGTTAAGATAAAACGGTTTAATAAGCCGCGCCGCACTCGCTATGCTTTTCGCCAATCTATAGACGAAACTCCCGCGCGTTTTTGAGCTGGCAATTTAGAGAACATGTGATTCGATTGTTCTGTTAGATCTGGAAAGAGCACTCCCGCGCTACTGTCTGTCGGAATATCAGCAGGAAATTGTGTTTTCGTTTTGTGCGATTCGGGAAGCGCGATCAGCCCGGCGGCACCCATTTCCGCATAGTGCACACTTTTCTTTCAACTCTGCGCCTTTACCACGCTCCGCAAATGATTTTGAGCCAATTAACTCAACCGCGCGGCCAGGCCCTCGAAAGGATACGGGAACGAGCGGCGGTACGGGCGCGAAATAATCCGACCACGCGATTATTTCGTAAATGGAGAAAGATACTCCATCATCGCGGCGATCTTCACTTCGAGATTACAGCTCAGAGTCCGCACGAGATTTGCGCAATCGGTATAACTAGCAGGACACTGAATGCTATTTTTTTTTCAACGTCTACGCAACTACTCCTGCTTATGTATCTTGAATCTTTCGATTGCGGAGAGATTTCGCATTGATACGCAATTACAGTCCCGCCGACGCTGCTTCTCAATCTCGAACAAGCCAGTTTTGCTTCTTTTTTCGCAAATTCTCGACTCCTTTCTTCAGTTACAACAGCTATCGATCGGATTAGGATTACACTGAGAAAACGATTCATTTATATATGTACCAGGATTTGTTAACTGCTTACAAATGTAAAGTTGGATACGGCGAAATAAATGTTTTTTCAGAGTTAATGAATCATTTCTTCGAGCCTCTCACGATCTTCTGAAATAAACATTCTTCAACAGTTAATAAATGAATCATTTGATTAAACGTAACCTTTCTGATAGCAAATAAATTTGATGACCATAAACATCGACTGGGTTAAGGGAAATAAAAGCGATCGAATAAATGATTATCATCAAGGAAATGCTATGCCTATGAAATTTGATCGTGATAAGAAAGATATTTTTTGACCACTAACAAATTTTATAACAGTTCATAAATGTTTGATTAAACGTACCAACTAGATATATTTTTTATTATAAATAAATTGTTTTCTCAGCGTAGACATGAAATGCAGATGCAGAACTTTGATCTCTGCTTCTGCGAGTCGAGCTCATCCTTTCTATCGACTCGACTATCTGTTATTTACGTGAGGTCAAAGTTGGTCGACGTAGAAAACGGGGACTATTGGGCTAGCTATACGCGAACCAAATAGCACAAACAAACAAGGCTGATGTGAGTTACATCGGGGTGCGAGAGCAAACGCTCTATATACAGAGCAAGCGTCTCGTTGTAACCGGCAAAGTCTGTTCGGGTTACAGGTACGCTCGCGGATTAGCGGAGGAAGAGTGCGAAGTATAGGAGGACGTCTGTGGATCGCGATCGCCCGCCTCTTTTGTCTCTTTTCACTGTTTTTCTCGTTTATTGCGTTGAATCTGTTGAGCCAGGTTAAGCCGCTGCTCGCGCGTTCCCGTCGTCGTTCTCGAGATAGGTTGAGTCTCGTAAAGGCGTATGGAGAGGGCACCGTCATGGATAAAACGCTTGTTTTCGGTGTTGTCGAGCACTCAGCCGCGAGGCAATTCTCTCACGGCATCGGCAGCCAGGAGCGCCACGATTTATTGCCGTCTTCTGGTTGGAACGCGCGAATGCGAAGAAACCGCGAAAAGGGGAGCAGTTTACTGATATACCGCGAGAGAACGAGAGCGTCTCGCGCCTACCGAGAGGACACATCGACAACCGACGACACAGTATCCCGCAGCAGCAAGCTGCTTTCCGAGCGGTGCTCTAAATCCAACTCAACTGTCACCCTGCTCCTCCGGCCAAGAGACGAAAATAAATATATTGCAAAAAATTAAACGCCATTTCTTTGCTCCCTTTAAACCTCTGCACTGGTGCATTCCTCCTTTTGGCTCATTGCGACGACTTGGCAGCCGCGCAGGAACAGACAAAGTTCTTCGTGGTCAATAATTATACGGCGCTTCTTCCAAACTTTCGATCCGATATTACGATCCTCGGTAATCGCTACCCAATTACTGCAATAATTCGAGCAATTAACTGAACCTGCTCGACACTATTTACTGCTTAACACAACTCTCGGTATTCTCTCAAATTTCACGAAACTCGTGCACGCCTCCACGAATATCGCTGCATCGAGTATATACGCTGCATACTCGAGTATAGATCACCGCCCGAGTAACCGAAGATAACTTATCGTTAACGAGCGCAGCACGCTTGCCATAAATTGCATCGCGATTGTTAGTGCGTGCGCGACCACTGCTGTGGGTAACTGACGATCTGGTCTTTTGCCTCTTACACTCGTCTATTTTCTGGAACGTTTATATGCCAAGAAAGCCGAATCGATCAAATGCGAAAAATTGTCTATCGAACTAATCACGATTTTTTATTTTTTATTTTTTTTTTGTTTTTATATCCCTCTCGCGCTGAAAAAAAAACAGTTTATTTATAGCAAAGAAATATATTTAGTTGGTACTTTTACTCAAACATTAATTAACTGTTAAAAAATCCGTTAATGGTCAAAAAATATCTTTGTTACCACGATCAAATTTCATACGCAATGCATTTCCTTGAAGATAATGATCTGTTCGATCGCTTTTATTTCCCTCAACTCAGTAGATGTTTGTGGTCATCAAATTCATTTGCTATCAAGAAAGATTACGTTTTATCAAATGATTAATTTATTAACTATTAACAAATGGTTATTTCAGAAAATCTCGAGAGGCTCAAATAAATGATTCATTGACTGTTAAAAAACATTTATTTCGCCGCATCCAACTTCACATTTGTTAGCAGTTAACAAACCCTGGTACATTTGAATAAATCGTTTTCTCAATGTGTGGATATTACACGTGGAAATGTCTTAATTACAAAGTTTAAAAAAGTACCGATACCGAGACACTCTCGATCTCACTCGATCTCGGAAAAAATCTGCACATCGTCTCCTCATCTCGTTGTCCGAGATGATGCGGTTCAGATAAAGGAGAAATAAATAGAGTTGCGAGTGATTTCTTTCAACGTTACAACCACACACACGCGGATGTGGACTCGTCCCGTTATCTCGTGACACTAAATTTGCCTAATTAAACTCGCCGCTCTCCGTGGCCGATATTTATCCAGAAAAAAAAGATCTTGATATATATTTTCATCAGAAATTCCGATCTTGCCGTTGAGCCGCACTGAGTCAGGGCAAGATCTCTCGATCCAGTTCGTATTCCGTCGTCGATAAATTTCCAGCACCAAAAGAAAGCAGCTTCATAAAAAAACCGTGTGTAACAAATTCAAACATTAGTTTTACCTGCCGGATGGAAAATTGAGCGAGATTTGATTGATCGTCGTTCAGCCTGGAATTCAATCGACAAGCAAATTATAATTTTTGCCTCCGTCGGTGGATTTATTCCATTGACTAAACGATTTTTCTCCTTCACCGTCCGTTGCCGAGTCTTCTCGTGCGTTTGGAGCCTGCGGGCTCAAGGCGTCCCACGACCAAGAGATACTCTCAGTCGCCTTCATGTATACAGCCTGAAGGCATTGAAAGTTCCTGCGACGGAGCCCTCCGTCATGGGACGCTCACTTGTGACGATGCGGAAGAAAAGATATTTTATATTCACCGGGCGCGATTATTCCGCAACTCATGACTCTCGTATATAACCGGAAAAACAGGCTTTCCACACAAGCAAGACGAGAGAAAAGTTCTATACCGGAGGAAGCTATATTTTGTGCGTTGATTTGTTGCTAAAGATGCTGAGTAAATCTTTCGCTCTTGAGAGAGAGTCTCATCCAACGCCCTCGTAGCTTATTCTTTTCAGTCAAACCTTTAAGATAGCCGCTTAACTCGATGGACCCTGCAGCTGCATATGCATCATTATATATCTCCTACTTATGCTTTACATAATATACAATCCATAGCGCTATAGCCACGAGACTGTTCTTGATATTTTTATTTAAATTCCTCGGAGCATTACGAGAGCCAAGAGAAAAAGAGACCGAAATTGCTGTATATGAGATTTCTCGGAACAACTTATAGGCCAAGCAACTCCCATAGTACATGTTTATTAGAGTTTATTAACCGGTTGTGTATATAGCTTCATATTGTGCTATAATATGGCATGCAGCTGAGCCTTTAAGGAGCAAGTTTCGTCCTAACGCCGCGCTGCCGTTATATCAAACATTATATTTATTGTCATGCTGCTTATTTTCATTGCTGATTGAGTCTCTGACAAGTGCACGGCGCTACGATCCTCGACGCTCGACGATCAATCCATCCTCTTATCGTATCGTCTCCTGTACCAGACATTTTTACAGCCTCCACAACTCTACGACTTTGCTCCGAAGAATATCGTGCCAGCCTACCATTCATGTTTGTTTAGCTTTTCTGCTAACGGGCGGACGAATAAATACAAAAGTTGGAATCGTAATCTTCGCGCGTTTATCCGAGTTCCGTCTGCTGATAGTGCCATTGGACGATATAAGTGAAAGCCTCGTACGGTTTACGCGCAGTTCGCTGCTCACTCTGAGAAAACGCAGTTTACACTGAAAATACAATTTTTTCAAAAAACTTTAATATTTTGTTGGATACGGTCAACCAAATATTTTTCGATGATTTCTAAATTTTTCTTATTTTGACTATATTTTCCATTTCTAACAAAACTGTGGGATTAATTTACGATTCGCTTGACAAAGATTTACGTTCGGAAGAAACTTTCTTCAATATTTCGCGCTGCAATGGCCACATTTTTGTGATTTTTCAAGAAAACTTTCAGCCGACCGTATCGAACGAAATATCGATCTTTCTCACAAAAATTTTCTTATGAGTGTATTTATAATAATGAAATATTTTCAGTTGTTCATTAACTGTTACTAAATTTGTTATTGGTCAGATAATATCTTTGTTAACACCATTAAATTTCATAGGTATAGCGATTCCTTGAAAATAATGATTTGTTCGATCGCTTTTGTTTCCCTTAACCCAGTAGATATTTAGGATGATCAAATACATTTGCTATCGAGAAAGTTACGTTTTATCAAATGATTCATTTATTAACTATTAACAAATGTTTCTTTCAGACAATCGCGAGAGGCTCAAATAAATGATTAATTGTTTAAAAACATTTATTTCGCGGTATCCAAATTTATATTTGTTAGCAATGAAGAAATCCTGGTACATTTCGATAAATCGTTTTCTCAGTGCAATAAAACCGGAAGGAAAGATAAACGCGCGGCTTCTTACATTTGTTTCTTCATGTGTGTGTGTTTTGTTTGAAATCTTCTGGATGATACGGTCGGGGTCTTATGATCGTCTGATTAGCTATAGAGCTGTATGCAACGCGGAGCGACAATTACCGGAGTATTTATTACAGGACGATTTCTTTATGCTCGCGTCCTTTCGTCACGATCCTTTTCGCACTGCCGCGCCGCGTCTACCACTGCGCGTATATTATGTCGGCTCATCGCGATGGAATGCAGTCCCGTCCGGAGGAAATTAGCCGGGGAGAATAATAGGAAAAGAAGAAAAAATGAGTCTCGCTCGGCACTTCTCCTCATCACCTCAACACTGGATGAAATATATAAAAAGTAATCTGTAGTTTCGATCGTCTCTTTTCGTGGAAGATCGCAATGAGCGAAACTCCATGACCGAGATTGGGGGCAAAAGTAAAGTCTCTTAGTGTACGATACTTTTATTTTCCATTTGTGGATGCGATCGATTGTTCTTTTTAAATTGCCTCAGTGGCTCTTTTGCCGCATTTACGAATAAATCCCACCGTGGAAAACACTTTTGGCGGTAGGGACTTTGTGATTTATTCCATACCCAATAATAGCACTGATGTTCAGTTAAAGGGGGTCGGTACATACAACACGGTGGCCATTTTAACCCATTAACGTCCAAGCGTCCCAATTTTTTACCAAATTTTCAACGCCATTATTATTTATGTTATCAGTGTGGAAAAAATTTCGTTTTCACATATATCGACGTAGAATTTTATGCTCCTCCAGAATACCGGCTCAAAATTCTGATTAGACATAGAGAAAGAAAAACATGGCTGATTCAAACGTGAAAAACGTGCAAGTTTTTGACAAAAACTGTTTTTTAGATTTTTTTTGCAACGTTCCCGCAAAGAATTCATACTGTAATGATGATCTGGCGTGATCTAGATACTTGAACTTTGACGGGGAATTTTTACGTAATCTTTTTACAATATGGTGGCCAGAACGTAGGCAGCATGAAATATTCTATAAAAACATAAGCCAATGTAATATCGTAAACTATCGAGATTAGCTCAAACTATGTAAGAACAAAAATATCTTAGAATTAGTCGAAGAATATCTTCAATTTTTTTGAAAATTATATCAGATGATTTTCGGTTTTCCAAAATATCCAAGAAATCAAAATAGACAATTTTTTTTTTTTTATTTTCTTTTCCTCGGAGGTAATATAGAGTTAAAGCAGTCTAAGCTATCAAAACTCTCAATCGTTTTGAGAAGAGATATTTTTCATACTGTAAACTCGAATTATTCGACAACGATGTGGACGAAAAAAAAAAAAAAAATAGTATCATCGTATTTGATGCTGAAAAATATTATTATGAAATTTGATGAAATTTTTATCATATGGTTGTGTGTAGCAAAACTCCTTAATTAGCAGCAGACATCTCCGTCCGATACGGTCAAATGAAATGCGATTAGAAGCTGCCTGCGAAAAGGATTGACGGGTTCTGTGTTGTATGCTGCGGAGGGACGGGGAGAGCAGGATCCAACAAAACGTGCAACGGGGAGACGAAGCGCAGCGGGCGGCGACCGTTCGTTAACCCTGCGTCGCGTTCTTCTCTGTTAACTCTGCCGCATTTTATGCCCTAGTGAGAGCAGTTCAACTTGAGGAATATTCTCAAGCAATTTCTAGTCCAGGAGGCACAGATTTTTCTTCCGACAGGCAATTCCTAGCCTTCAATCTCAAACTCGAAACTTTGCACCTTTTGATTTTTTGCACAATCGGTCCAATTAAAATACTTGTTCGGGCTCGGCTATAAAAGTGAATATTTCTTTAGTGTCGTAAAGACAAAAACATGTAGCAATTAGAGCTGAGCCTCTTGGTCGTTATTAACGTGCTAAAAGTTTTCCCAGGCTTCTAAGTTTAAAATGCACGCGGCAATCGCGGCGCCGATGAGAAGTGAAATATCATCCCATCGTCGCGCAGCGCGTATCCACGGGCATAGAAAATACCGCATGCTCTCTTGTCCCGAGCGTACTTGGCTTATCTATTTTATTATTTATCCTGTCTCTCGTTTCTTTGCCCATTTTTTATTTTCAATTATAAATCAGTCTCATATTTTGATTCTTGTCTACGAGACACTGAAACGTTATCTGCTTGGTCGTTCTCGCCGCACACACGCAAATATTCTCCGTTGTATCTGTTGCCGCTTACACTACTCAACTATGTCCAGCGACGAAACGAGCGTTAGGTATGTGCGTCAGCGTATATGCTTCTGGTCAAACCGCAAAGATAGAGTTACTAGTCCAGAACATACGAGACACCGACTGCCTTCGATTCGCCAACTATACACTAGGCACGCGGCTCTCTAACGGAATCGCTCTCGAATTGACGCAACCTGCAAATTGGATCCTCGATAAATAAGTTCATTCAGCATTTTTACGTCGTTCCTTTCATACCTTGGAGCATGTAAGCTGTGGAATTATTCTGTTTCTATATCCACATCAGTTGGTTCCATGAAAATCATTCAAATGATCGAGCTTCACAACGGTACTCGCTGCGATCATATAATTATGTTTTGCTTGTATCAATATGATCAATGCAATGCAATAACCGACCAATTTTTACTCCCCCCCTTCCCCCCCCCCCCCTCTTCTTTTGGCTCCCTACTCCCGGCGCCCGGTGAAAGGAAACGAATAGTTTTTATTTAGTTTTCTCGTGCGATCAACAATATCTCGGATCGAGCATCTGCCAAAGTCGGAGAAAATAACGATAAAAGTAAAAGTAACCGAGTCTGCTGCGTCGTGGTACTCGCGCGACGATCCTATCCACCAGCGGTATCCGGACAATCTCTTCCTCATCATTACTTTGATGCGGCTAAGGAGCTATGGGTTATTATCCCTTGGGGATATCTCCTGCTCGAGTAACAGGTCGACCAAGCCGATCCTATCCCCCATCGCACTATTCTTTCCTCACCATCATCAAACTCTCACAAGCAACTCTAAATAACACATCTTCGGTGCTTCTTTGTCATTTTATATCGAAAGCTTGCCGTATCCACTCGATCGCTTTTTACGATGCTGAAGTTTCCATCGTTGGAATGCAGACTGTTCTTTCTTGTCCAGATTCCCTGATTCTTATTAAATGTTTGATCAAAATAATAAAACGATATTTTTTTAAGGTCCAAAAACAATATCGATACGAAAATTGTCATGGTTTTTGAAATTTCACCCAAAATTAATAGAAAAATAAATTTTTCGTTGCACCTCAACATTGCGAACTTCAGTGTCATTCGCTTCTTCCGATCCTGAAGTTTGCATCGACGCAATGTCACGAAATAAAAAAAAAAAATGATTCGTTAATTTATTTGGTTTTTTTTTTTCTTAATTTGCCTCTTGCCTTTGTTGAACCTTATGAATGGATTCGTAAAATAAAAAAGTGACGAACCATTTGTGTTTTTTTATTTATTTATTTCATTTCGTGGCATTGCGTCGATGCAATCTTCAGGCTCATCGGTTCTTACAGTTTTGACCTCATGGCAATGGATACGATCGACTTTCTCTTCGTGCGTGTCATCACTTAGTTCTTTCGTATATTCGCGTTATCTATGTCCCGATTATTAAAGTTTACTTGAAAGCATGGCTTGAAAAAATGATTTCCCGGAGTCAGACCGTCGCGGAGTTTCGATGTTTACATACTCAGGAAAATTGGCTCGTTGCGCTCCGTTGGTGGATCTCCTGGCCAAAGACTCGTGGCTGTTGTCAATCCGCTGAAAACGATCTTCGCAATGAGTGTATGAGGATGGCGCGTGTGCGAGCGATAGAGATGAGGTATCCGCATCGAAAGCCGCGTATAATGCAAGCGCCTGCGAATCGAATGAGATTCGCGATCGCGGACTTATTTCATGTAAGGGCGTATAAAGGCTTTGGAATTGGAAATACGAGAGGTCTTTTCGTTGCCAAACAATCGCTGTGTGTTGATATGCATGCACATATTGACAGACTATATCCACGATCCTTAAAGAATGAATAATACTCGGGGAGGATTCACCAACACAGCGAGAGCGAACGCGAGATGATAATACTAAAAATGTATCCGATGCAACGGGAAGAATACGTATCTCCCAAGTCGTATATATTTTATATGGCCGCATCGCCGTGCTCGTTATTTGGACTTAACCGCCAATTATAGTTGTTCGTGCTCCGGCACTGGACGAGACTCAAACTTTTTGTCCCGGAGGGCCCGAAATTCCAAGTCTCGAGAAATAAACCGGAATAGACTTTTTTTTAACTCTCTCTTACGAGATACGCCGTATCTTCATTTGTGCATTTCCGATCGAAATTTTTTCATCCTCTTATCTAGCGGTGAGAATTCATTTTTTTGTTTTAGTTATCCTGTAGAGACCACACTGGTGCAAATTTGCATCCATACAAATTTTAAGTGTAACGGGTTTCCAAAATTCCTCTCTCCAATTTAGTCATCGTCCGACAACAAAATTCAATTTTTTACTTTTCGAAATCATTGCAATCGATTACTTGGAATATTTTATCCCTATAAAGTATGTTTTCAAGATTGATTTCGTGGTATTCATCGAAGAAATACTAAGTTTTGAAAAGTCGGAGTTGGACCCCCGAAAATTTCAAGTGTAACATGTTTTCAAAATTCCTGTCTCGAATTTGGCTATTTTTTGCCACTAAAATTTCATTTTTTAATTTTCAAAATCATTGCAATCGATCACTCAGGATATTTTACCCCTAAAAAGTATGGTTTCAAGATTGATTTCATGCATTTATCGAAGAAATGCAAAGTTTTGAAAAGTCAAAGCGCAAATTTGCACCAGTGAGGGGCGGCGAGTGCGTGACCTCAATGGGAATGTGGTGTCTACGGGTTATGGACACCATGAAAAAAAATTATTATGAGCAATAATGATAGTAGCTTGGGGATCAAAGTATATACTACTTTTGAGAGCATGGAATCCTCATGATCTGTGGGGTATCATTTGTTAGGAAAGTTGATAAAAAGAAAGAAAATAATTTGCGGTATCGCCGACTGGTCAGGCGAAGCTTGTCTAAAGAGTCTTACCGACGAGAAGGAAGCCATATCGAAGGAGCAAAAATAGTGAGAAAGAGCAACAGGAATCGCGATTGTAGTCACGAATAAACAAGTGAGGCTCTAGTCTCGATAATAAAAAAAAAATCCATTTTTTCTTTCTCAAGTTCAAAGCGCACACGTTGTGTCTGAAGAAGCAACGATGCCCCCCTCGTCCCTCTCTCATTCTTACAGAATTCGAGTCCGACCGACTTTCTTACACATATATACGCGGACATGGACTTTATACGAGATGGAACTGTTGGTAGAAATGTGAGAGGGAAAAAAATGAGTCTCGCGATGCGAAACGTGACCACCCCGAGCCACGAACTCCTCTCGCGTCCAAGAATAAAAGAGAGCCTACATATTTGCCATCTCACTTGACTGAGCCTCTATATACATTTTGATTCTTCGTTTTTCACAACTCCTTAGCGTTGCGAATCACTGTGTGATCTGCCATTCGTATTCCTCTGGTTCAATTGGTTCTTCGTCTTTGCCTTTATAGTTATTCGTGTCTTCTTAACTTCCTGGACTTTTACAGCACCGCAAATATTCCATGAGGTGCGATTCGATATCGACGATTAGACATTGTGTCGCTCAGAGTTCGTCACTGACAAAACGATTTATTTATATGTACCAGGATTTGTTGACTGCTAACAAATGTAAAGTTGAATACGACGAAATAAATGTTTTTAAACAGTTAATGAATCATTTATTTGAGCCTCTCGCGATTGTCTGAAATAAACATTTTTTAATAGTTAATCAATGAATAGTTTGATAAAACGAAGACTTTTTTGATAACAAATAAATTTGTTGACCATAAACATCTACTGAGTGGAGGGAAAAAAATTGATCGAACAAATTGTTATATCTTCAGGGAAATGCTATGAAATTTGATCATGATGACAAAGATACTTTTGACCATTAACAAATTTAGTAATAGTTAATGAATCTTTGAGTAAAAATACCAACTAAATATATCTCTTCATTATAAATAAACCGTTTTCTCAGAGTAGATGAGGGGGTCATTGGTTTTTCGTTCTTAAGGTGAGGGATCAGTCGCTATCTCGGAACTGGGAGTGCGAGAGAGAAAGCTGCAATTTTCGAAATTGGATAACTTCGACACGGTTTGATCAATAAAAAAGAAGCCCCTGTCAGCGTATTTTTGCTATTTTTCCGCGTACGCTGACAGGGCCTTTTTTTGATTAGTCAAAAGACGGCCGAAAATTTCCATTTCGAAAATTCGAGGTGAGGTTAGGTGACTGATCCATCACCTTAAGACTGTGGCATGAAAAACCAAAAAAAATCATCGCACGTGGGTCGAGGAGGAGGGGCACCTTTGCTCACTTCCTGGAGGGAATCTCCAAGCACGTCTTTTGTGAAGCGATAATAGCTTCTCATTGTTATCTGTTATAATTTCTTCCACTCGTCTCGAGCCATCGCACACAGGGAAGAGTCAAGAACAGATGGATCGCCTACGGCATTTCTTAGTCAAGTATTAACACGTGCGGAGATGAATTTATCTTCACCGGTCGCGATTCTCCGCCTCATTATCTCCTACGATCATCCATTAATTTGAAGCATGCGCGTCGAGTAGTAAAATTTCAATGTTGCCAGTAAGGTTGGTTCGTCCATCGTGACTGTAGTCCCGTTAATTGTTTGTCCATCATTCTCTGCACATTCGTATCGTCTCCCTTCGTATGAATAAGTAACACACGCAGAAATTATCGGCATATCGTGCTCCTAATTTAATCGATGCGACAATAAATCAAAGAATTTGGATTCTCCTCAAAAATGAGTTATAGAGATTTATGTACTTACTAGTCATTCGCACTGTCGTACACCAGAGAACACGAGAATTAAGCGGCTGTCAAGTTGCCCGTTAACGTTGTCATCTCGGTTTTGAATTCGTTATTGAGCTTTATAAAAAAAAATAATAAAAAAAACAAAACAATTCAAAGAATACGAATGGTCTCGGCAGTGGCGTGAGGTCACTCTCGGCGATTAGTCATCGATTATAAAGTGACGCGGGTGTCCGAGCGGTCTCGCATACCGTCACGATTTTACCAAGAAATAAAAAAAATTATAAAAAATAACGCGTCAAGGGCCCATACACGATCGAGATTTTTTCTGCCGGCTCGTATGATACATTAACCGTCAAGAGGAAAGCAGTACATTCTACTTCACATGCTGGTGTTCCAGTCCAGGGTCAAGATCGATCGGTCTCTCGCTTGGATGAATATGTGCGCGCGTGCTCATATCTGACGTGTGTTTTCCTCGAGTCGGCGACTATAAATGAATCGAACCTTATTACGTATAAACCGGTAACGAGACTCGTATTTACCGCCATATATACCCACGCTTCTCAAACAGCTTCGCTCCTCCAGTCTCCGCGAAGAGAAAAACTAACAATCGTTACGTCCATCTCGATGGCTTCACGGCAGCAGGAAGACACTCATTCCGGCGAAATAGACTGACGAAAATTGACCAATGGCTGGCATTTTTAATTCATTTATTAGATGTTTTCATTCCCGATCACTTGCAGCCAAGATTTTGATATGATTTTCTTGGAACAAGAGAAGAGACTACGAGCACCGAGATGCGCGTGCAAATTTGCACTTCGATTTTTCAAAAATTTGTATTTCTTCGATGAATGCATGGAATTCATTTTGAAACCATACTTTTCAAAGGTGAAATATCCCGAGTAATCGATTGCGATGGTTTTAAAAATTAAAAAATGAATTTCAGTGTCAAAAAATAGCTAAATTCAAGAAAAGAATTTTGAAAACCTGTTACACTGGACATTTTTGTGAGTTGCAGATTTGCACTTTGACTTTTCAAAACTTTGTATTTCTCCGATGAATACCTGGAATTAATCTTGAAACCATACTTTTTAGGGGTAAAATATTCTGAGTAATCGATTGCGTTCATTTTGAAAATTGAAGGATGAAATTTTATTGTCGGAAAGTGGCCAAGTTCGAGAAAGGAATTTCGAAAATGTTACGCTTGAAATTTTCTTCGATGCAAATTTGCACCAGTGTGGTGTCAACGTGTAAAATAAAGGATCTCCTGTTTGTGCATACTCTTACGATCCTACTCTCGTGACTCGCGTGATTATGACATTCATGGATAATAAAAATACGCAAAGACGTTTCAAGGTGCAATTCCCATGCCTACTGTAGACTCATTTAGCGTTTACTTGTTTCACACGACGTCGTTTTTCCTTCGAGAATCACTTATGATTTAGCTACGCTCCCTATTTGCCTCCAAGTCCCATTAAATATTTACTGTGGGGTAATAAAAGTCTCCTAGCTCAAGAAACGCATCAAACTCAGTGGCGACTTATTTCCATTTATTCGACGGATAGAAAGATATGCGAAAGAAAACACTCAGGAGCATCCTTACTCCGGAAAAGTGTGTAGATGGCTGTACAAACGAAAGGAATTAGAAAGTGTCGTTGACAAGCAAGATAGAGAGGAGCACAGTCTGTGCCAGGTTACGAACGCTCGCCGCCTTCTTTTCTTTCGTCGACTTTAATCGATGCGCGGCACCGAAGCAGGCAATCGCTGGAATAAAGAGTTGACAAAATATTCAATAAGCCTTGACAAAGAGAATTTATTTTCTTGGCGCGGACCGCTCCGTACTCGTAATCTCCTCGAAGTGAAATCGTTGAATCATCACCATCGTTACATCGTTGGTGGCCAATTATCCATTTGCTCGCAATTACAATCTCTCTCTACTGTCAATCATAGCTCATACTATGAGAGGAAAAAATTGAGTGAAACTTATTCTCTTGAGGTCAGACCGACATAATGAAGTCACGCTTCTTTACACTTTTTATTAATTGGCCTTCGAGTGATGTGTTTTGAACTTTTTCCTGTCAGAGAACCAAGTTTCAATCGTTGGAATGAAACGAAATTCTTCTTTTTTTGTTGCCAAAACCCATTATTCATATCCACAATTCAATTGCGATAATAAAACGAACGATTTTTGCCCCCACGAAAAAATTTCAGCTCGAAAAATGCGGATAATTAAAAAAATTATCAATATAAATAGATATATATAGTTGCATCGCAACGTCTCAAACTTCAGCATCATTCCTCCGACATGGTACTGCATATTTATATATATTTATATTAATAATTTGTTTAATTTTTTTTTATTATTCGAATTTTTCGAGCCGCTGCATTCCAACGATGCGCCGAAATATATTTATTTATATTGATAATTTGTTTAATTTTTTAAATGATCTGAATTATTTGAGCCGATATATTTTTCTGGGAGCAAAAACCGTTTGTTTTATCATCAGAATTCAATTTTCAATGTAAATAATGGGTTTTTGCAAAAAAAAAAAGTTTCGTTGCATTCGAACGATGCAAACTTCGACATGACGTCGGAGAACGTCTCGGTATGGGTTGTATCTTGGCGATCGCGTAAATCCCGAGTCCATGAATTCTCCGATATCTATGCGACATTTACATATTTCATTGAATCTTTGTTTTTTTCCTCTCGTCTTGAATTCTTCCATATTCCTGCGTGCAAGGCTGCGCTGGGACTCCAGCAGCGACTCGTGCGATGATATAAACGCATGCTGCGTTTGCAAAGGTACGCGGGCGCGAAGCGCGTCACCAAGAGGCGAAGACTCGATGTTGACGAAGAGAGCTCGTTGGTGAGCGGATCACGAACGCTCATAGCGTGCATGATGTTAAATTGACTGCTGCTCGCTCTTTCGTCGTGTTCCGTATGTCAGAGCGCAGCAGTGTTGGGAAACCCATTTTGTAGCGAATCTATCGCGTTGGTAACGCGCGAGGAAAGAGTCCAGGTCGCGGCTTACCAGTGAATTATTGTTGGAAACACGTGCGGAGGGCTTCAGTTTCCTTTCTGTGGGTCAGGAATTCATTGGAGCAAACAAAAGTTTTTTTTTTTCTGACCATTTACTGTCGTTTATGTACACACTTTTCATTCCCAACTATACAAAAAATAAAAACTTATCGGCAGAACATTTTCCAGTCGAAACACGCAGGATTAAAAAATAAGTTTCAAAAAAAATTTGCCAATTAAAAAAAAAATAAACAAAAAAAAAAGAAATTTTTGAATAAAAAATAAATAAATGAATAAATAATTAAATAAATAAATAGAAAAATGGATGAATAATAAATGAATGAATAAACAAACAAATAAATAACTGAATAAATAAATAAATAAACAAATAAATAACTAAAAAAAAAAAAAAAACCATTAAATAATTTAATGAGACTCTCAGTTTTGTAGCAATCCAAAAATGAAACTACACAATATCGTGCTGCGACTGCGCCTCAGTTTATGAGGTTTTATCGTCAGTACCCAACATGACAAGCCGGAGAGTTGTAAAGTAGGATAAAAGGCACGATAGAAACTTGAACCAGATAATTAATAATTAGTCATTGAAATTTGGGCAATTATATTTAATAAAGTTTATAAAAACGGCAGATGTGATAATTGTTGATATTGAAGGGGATTATTTACCGAAGTGTAAAATTGAAATGAAAGGGCGGGAAGAAATCCACTGATGGATACGATCACAGGTCGTTGTGATATTTGCAAAATCATCACCATGTCCCTGGCGATTATAGGTGACATTCCGACCCACGGAGTTTCGTAAATAGCCGTTCCTATTGAATTACACTACGAACGAAATTTCGATTTAATTGAGAAAAAAAAATTGGCAAATGCCTGGAATTGCAATGATTATGAAGTTTGCAACTTTGAGATGGAACGAAAAATATTTTATCCATTAATTATTTATTGAATTTTAAAAATCATGACAATTTTTTATGACGATTGAGTTTTTGGCTTGCCAGAGAAAATCGTTTGATTGTCCAAATATTTAATACTATTTTAATTGATTTTATTTTTTATTTATTTTCCACACTATTAATTATTTATTTGTTATCTTGCATTATTATCTATTATTTATTATGATAAATAATATTTTCATCTATTATTATAAATTATAAATTATATTTAAAAAATTTTAAAAAAATAAATAATAATAATTGAAAAATAATAATAATAATAATTAAAAAAATAATAATAATAATTATAAAAAGTTCTTTATAAATAAAATATTGAATAATAATTTTGAGCTCAGCTGATAAATGAAGGAAATTTCGTTGCATTCCAACGATGCAATCTTCAACACGACGAATCGGAAAGGAAAATGTATACAAACCACTCTGACAATATTCTCAGCTGGCCACGCAGATATCATCAGGTTCGTCAGACCGACGAAAGACACAGGTCCAAATTGCAACTTCACCCAAATTGATTGATTCTTGAACAATTTAAATGGGTGTGTTGATGCGAAATGATAGGCAACATGAAAATAATAAGAATTCAGCTGTACTCACACTGACCAACTGTATGCAACAGGCGATCGAGCCGATTCCGGAAACACACATAGTCGTGAAAGTAATATAACGCATTACTTCTGAAACTTGAGCTGCATAAAGCAACAGCCGCTCGTGTTTTTCTATTAAATAACCGAACTCTTTGATGCTCGGAGAGTTTTTTATTTCAATGGCAAGAAGTTCCAGCCTCGCACACGCGTACCACATCATCATCGCCATTTGACAGTCCACTGTTAGGCTAGCCGAAGTTTGAAGACCTACTATAGATTGATGAATGAACGCGAGATACATGAGGACTCCAGATTCAATAGAAAATGGATAGACGGCAGCAGTTGGCATCTTCTGGTCAGGAATGACAAATGGACTAATTATCATACAAATACTCGCTAAATAATTCATAAGTGATACGATCATGTGATATCTCCAACACTTGTCGACGTAATTCTGAAGAACTTGTCTCTCGTGCTCGCAACAGTTCTCCATGAATTCTTCCATCTCGCCGATGAGGTTCTTACATCAAAAAATCAATCAATCAATCAAGAGAAAACTACGAAATTTTCGATCATTAATTTTTTTTTTTTCGCTTTTTTTACGTACCTGACATTTTTTTCGATGCAATCGCAGAATCGACATCTTAACAAGAATTACTATACACGCTGAACAGTAACACAGCGTCTGCGTTATGACCAGAGGGTTATTGATATATTCGTGGATCGAGTTGATCAAAGGAATAAGAAGACAAATAACAGTCAAAAGAGAAATACACCAGGCCCAATTCTCCCGTGCAATTTGCCATGTCGTTGCACTCTCCGATGGTGGCCAAGTGCATACAAGACGAACACTCAGTCTAGTGAACTTCACCGCTTCCTCGAAACTCACTCTGTGTACCATGATAGCTTTTCCACGACTGGCAACCCCTTCGGGGCTTCGCTATATTCGACCCTTCTCGCTTGCTCGTTTTAATCCATTTTTAATCAACTCCATTATCCTATTATTCTTATCGAACGTTCTGACGAACAGGCTGACTACTCAAGTCGCTTCTATTTCTTGCGGGTACATAAGTTTCGTTGATTGCTCTCGCTGTGCAGAAAATTCGTCGGGATATTCACCTCCTGGTGTTCATTATTTATGACAACACTTCTCATCTACGTTTCCGCGAATTTTGTGCAGCAGAGAACGCTCCAGTGGGAGTTGGACCTTCTGTCGTTAATTTGTGTAGATTATTTGCTATCATATTCATCATCAGTATTATTTCACGTCCTGTGAGCCCAGCCAGAGGCCCGAGAAACTTTGATACTGAACAAAACGGTGCGTCTATATGTTTTGTGGAGAATTGCAAGCTGCCCTTATTATTCTGGAAACAATTTACATCCGAGACACAAATTAAAAATAATATTGTAGACGACTGAATGCAAAGAACATTTAGAGACGCCGCAGCGTCTTTACGCCAGATATTGTAGTCTCGAAATATTTGCGTGTCGCGTATGATCGGTGGCTAGAGAATAATAGTTGTTACGAAGGGATCGAGCTTCGAGCTAACTGATAGTCGGACGTGTCGAGAATGGCATCGGACTCATTGACAGCCTCGTCACAGCCGCTGGCGCGTACGAGCAAATGCGCGAGTGCACGCGCCCACGCCGACAAATATGTACTACGAGACTTTCAAATCGAAATCGCCGGGGCTGAGCCTCGGCAGATTATTTATACATGTTGGTACGTACTCTTTTGGATACGCGACATTTTTACGTTGCTCGCTTCATCGCTGTCAAGCGAGGGAAGAATTCATAAGAAAAAATTAACTAGAAAAAAATAAAAAAAATTGAAAAATTGAATTTTAGGAAAAATAAAAAAACAACCAAAAATTATACTGGCTAGTTGGATATGGAATCCGCGGCGCTCCAACTTTATCGTCGTGCCTGCACGTTTGTGTATTATTCAGTAAAATATTAATCAAGGTTGGCGGCTGGAATTTTTTTGGCAAGGATATTACGCTCTGTCGAGTAAGGAAAGAGGATTAAGAATGTGCATGGGGATTCTCTGATGCCGAATCGAGTTGTTGTTTATTGCGAGGGTATGGCATAGGCAAAAGTTGTTCGGTGCGCGGGGCAGTCGCGCGTCTTCAATGACGACTACGCATGTGGCACGAGGACACGCGGGTTATTACGCGTCGCGGAGGATCTTTTGTCACCGCGAAAATATAAAACCCGCAACGAGAGCTGGCTAACCATCGCTGCGTGTGCGGCTCATTCGCACCGAGTTTCTATTGAGAATGTCTAAATGACAATTAACTCGCTGAAGTAAATCCCTCGCGGGTATGAAAATAACAAAAGTGCTATATTATTCGAGCGCTTCCAACCGCACAGAATCGAGGCACAGGTTTCTCTATCTTGCGTTCGCCAAAAAAAGACTAAAAAAAATGAACGTTTTAATGAGCCCAACAATCTCAAGATACGCTCAAGCTTCGCTCGGCACAATAAATCATTCCAAATTTGTTCACGCGGCTCCCAATCGCTCCTTAGTCGTCCGTATCCTTTTTTCCCTCACCATCTTGCACTGAGAAAATGATTTAGTTATATGTAACAGGATTTTTTAACTCCTAACAAATGTTAAGTTGGATACGGCGAAATAAATGTTTTTTTAACAGTTAATTTATCATTTATTTGAGCCTCGATTGTCTGAAATAAACATTTGTTAATAGGTAATAAATGAATAATTTGATAAAACCTGACCTTTCTGGATGGCAAATGAATTCGATGACCATAAACATCTACTGAGTTGAGGGAAACAAAAGCGATCGAAGAAATCATTATCTTCAAGGAAATGCTATGCCTATGAAATTTTATCGTGTTAACAAAGATATTTTTTGACAATTAACAAATTTTGGAACAGTTAATGAATGCTTAAATAAAAGTATTAACAAATAATATTTCTTTGTTGTAAATAAACTGTTTTCTCAGTGCACCATCTTGGTTCGCAGTATATTTGTATATTTATAGTTCTGTGAACGACTGCAACTACTCGAAAGAGATACATAAATATCGAGAGAATCAGCGTGAAACAAAAAAAGGAAAACCGAATGAGAGAGTTTATCTGATGTACATCGTGAGTTTCAATGATATATATCTGGGCTATAAATATGATCGTGGAGAAATAAGCGATAAAGATATCTGGACACTCGTTAGAACACAATTAAACGAAGATGTGGCAACATGAGAGAGTTACAGTATTTCAACTTTTTTCTTTTACTTTTCTCATAATTATTTCGAGAGCTTGCTGTAGGGCCCGAAATCTCAATTCGTGTGCGAAAAGGTTTAACGAAGTGTGCATGTCTTTTTTTTCTTCCTTTCTTTCGCCCTGCTATTTGCCCTACGGGAGACTGCGTACGAATAACATAAGAACGAGGCTGCAATATTTTTATTTCTAATGCATGTTTGAGGGAAAGCGCGAAACGGGGAGCCCAGGAGCCCCGACCGATCTTCCCTCGTTAACCCAAACATGAAGATTCTCCATCGCATTGCTATCGTGGCCCTGGAGGTTCATAAATATTTTGATAATAAAAGTTCGTGATTAATGCGTCTAAAAACGAGAAAGGACATTTTTTCTCACGAATTTAAAAAAAAATTAATCATTTTTTTCTTTCATTTTTCTAAATTTTGTATTCATTGCTGCGTCCACTTTAATGTACCGGAAGCGCCATGTAATGAGCTTTCAGCTTCTCCACGACGAATTGATTTCCCTCGATTGACTTTTTCATGGAAGAAATTTTTTTTATCGAGAGTCAAGTGCGGGGATGTCCTCTCAATGGAGGGAGGAGGGGGGGGAGGGGGGGGAATCGATGTTTCGACAATGTGTCTTTTTGCTCACTTTCTTAATGACGTGTATCCGACATCGATGAATGAAATTTGCATACGAAATTGCATCGATTATTGTTCAATCAATTTTTTGTCGCGTCTTCGGTCTTCTCGTTATTTATGATTATAAAAACGGTTATTTGTTTTTTTATCATTATTTATGGACTTGATTCGAGGCTTGATTCATTAATTACGAAGAGCCAAGAACGTGTTCGTAATGTTTAACGAGCAAACGAGTAATTCTGCTTTCACTCGACGGCGCGCAGGCGCGATTCGCTCATCCGATGCTCTTGTCGGGAAAGCTACGAGTCGATATGCACTCGTCGCTATTTTTTGCACTCTTTGGTATCGCAGAAAAATCGACCCTACGACGATGATCAATTTTGATGAGCACAATTAAACTTTTGCTCGTTTTGCTGAAGTTGACGGGGAGGGTTTGTGAGCCGGTGTCACGCGCGTTCCTAATCGGTGCTTCCGTTTCCTCCAGCCACTAATTTTCACCCAGGGACTCGCCTTATTTGCTTCACAGTATTTTTTGTTCAGTTTTGCCCATCGACTTTGCAGTGGAACAATGGCGCGAAAATTTAACCGAACTAATGACAACTGGCTATCCTGTTCTCTGTATTATTCACACTTCCGTCCACGCAAGCGTATAAGAGTGAAATTATGAAAGAAATCTAACGATAGTGAGCGGCCGCGACGAGTGTCAGTAAACAGAGAGGATGAAGGTGCGCATCTAGGTCAGGGTATAGCGGTGAATCGAGATACATTCTTCGTTTTTACACCGTGTAGAATACAACGCTATACAAAAGTCTCGCAACATACTGGGCTGGGCAAAGTGTCGTAGGTTGCCAGATGATTGACCGAGTTACCGGTCGCTTACTCCTTGCTCTTTTCTCTCATGTAACCAACGCATGGATCGATGAACGTGTGTGGATCTTATACGTTTGTCCAACCAGTTTCCTAGCTGACTATGTGAAGCAATGACGAAATTGATTGGATTGGAATTAAAAAAGCCCTTGATCGAATAAGCTCGTAAAAATTACGTGAGAGAAATGGGGGCGAGTTGATTAAAACCTCGGGTCCTTAAAAGTACAAAGTTTGTCTTCCTATATCGTAGCAACTTCGGTGAAGATTTACAAAACTATTGGTGCTCATTTTATTTCCATTGAATCGGGATGAGTTCGAAGTAATAAATTCGTCAATGGAACACTGAGAAAACGATTTATTTA
The DNA here is from genome assembly GCA_030522525.1 of Campopleginae sp. 14b. NCBI lineage: Eukaryota > Metazoa > Arthropoda > Insecta > Hymenoptera > Ichneumonidae > Campopleginae sp. 14b. The sequence continues at coordinate 196,267 of JAPYYS010000352.1, forward strand.
TATGTACCATTTTTTAATTTTTCAAATATATTTATTTATTTATTTTGTAATTTTTTAAAAAAATATTTTTTATATGTATCAACAAAATATATTTATTTATAATGAATAAACTGTTTCCTCAGTGTGAAGAGTTCTCTATTAGTCTCGGGGTACAATCGAAAAGCGAATAAATGAGAATAGATTGGCCAATACTTAATCCACGAGATGTACGGCACGGATCCTGTCGTCGAGCTGATTCGTCTCTTCCATTCTCTCTCTCTCTCTCTCTCTCTCTTTCATTCTCATCAGTCAGAGCTAAAGCTCCGACTCATTATTGTTATAATAATATTTGACACTCACACGTTTGTCTGCGTAAATATTTGGATTTTATTATTCTTGGAACCTCGAAGAGCCATTGAATTTTTATTTCAAAAAACTGACGAAATGTCTATGCAAAATGCAGCGTAGCTATTTTTATAACAAAAGCGGGATCATTATATGGGGGGGGGGGGATGTAGATAAATAAATAAGGAGATTTTAGTTTCGGGTGCATAAAGGAAAGTGGTTGCTGTCGCTATACATGATGAAGAAGAGGCGGCGCGGACTCGGCGCCAGAATCCTCGGAAGGACAAAACGGGTTTCGGGGACCGGGTCACCCACTTTGGACTCAACCCGACTGCCTACTTATTCCCAACAGTATCCATATACTACATTTGTAGGTAGGATATATATTTTAAGGACTACAGCCAGCATGTACGAAGGTACGAGTCGGGCAAATGGATCTATATCGTTTTCTCGACGCTGTATCGAAAGTCGTATAGTTCGTAGCATTATTGCGTGTTGTCAAGTGCGGACATGCGCTTCTGCAAACACTCATACGAACGCAGAGGCAAAATGGGCTTTGCGTACTGTTATTAAGGTTCGACTCGCGCGTGGAACGCCCACGACTTTGAAATGGAGATATTTACCCGTTTTACGAGCCCTCCATCTCCCTCATTCTCTCCATTCGTATTACTCTTGTGTACTGTCTGTTTACTTGCATTAACTCCGATATAGCGGTATTCGAGTGAAAGTATCGATGCTTTCCAGCCTCCTACGGCTGCTGCGATGTAGTTATATTTTTTTTCGCTCGAGTCAAAGGAATTAGCCTTGCCCCGAGCAATAATTTTTCCTCCTTCTTATTCGCTCGTTCGTGCCACGACGAGAGCTGACCTCCACCTTCGTCAAGTTTCCGTTCAAATGCAAAATTACCCAGTCTCTCGTCTACCGGCATATGAGCTTGACCTTGGAATTCCCGAATTGGTCCTGGGAGGCCTCGCAAACCTCGGAAACCTCCGAACCATTTAGGACCGGAAGGGACTCCTTTTTTTTCTTCGTGGAACCAAGGAACGCCATGCGAGAAACAAATCGAGGACTAATCTATACAGTTTATTATTTTATGAGGAGAAACAGCGAGGGAGACGTTGAAATGACCTGGGTCTAGATTTGCACTTTAGATTGCCCTATCATCAAACTTGGAAACGATCGGAATTGTTGATTTATTTTGTAAAAAAGTTCGTCTTGTTATCGGCTTTTGTGCATTCCTGAATGAGAATTGAAACACTCTGATGAGATTGCCACCTTGACCCGTAGACAACACACTCCTTTTCAGGTCACGCACTCACCCACTGGTGCATATCTGCACTTTGACTATTGAAAAATTTGTATTTCTTCGATGAATGCCTGGAATCAATCTTTAAACCATACTTTTTGGGGGTAAAATATCCCGAGAAATCGATTGCAATGACCTTGAGAATTGAATAATGAAATTCCATCTTCCAAAAATGGCCGAATCGGAGAAAGGAATTTTGAAAACCTGTTACACTTAAAATTTACGTGGGTGCAAATTTGCACTTGGACTTTGCACTTGGACGGCGATATCGTGAGAAAAAGTCTCGTCGACGTAATCAAATGGTTTCGCGTGCGAGCGAGGATTAACGATGCAAATGTATGGGAATAAGCCGTGGGCTGTCCGATAGCCTGGCATAACTGTGTATAAGCTGCGTTATGGCAGAATCGATCTATATACTGCGTACTGCTCGCGCTAATAGACCAACTTAATCCAACTCAGTTCGATCTCGCTGTTGCAAGAAGACTATAGTGTGAAACACGATTTTCTGGACGCTGTGCTCCGAGGGTATTATTTATTTTCTTGCTTTTTGCTGGTGAGAGCTCTGCGATCGTCCCATCGCTCCTCGTACTGTCTTTTAACTTTGCCGCGTCTTGTGAAAATCGTTTTTTTTATTTTTTTGTACTAATAATCGTTACTTCTTTACACATGTTTCAGGTAAGAAATCGTCACGATCCAATTTGTAAATCCGATGATGCTGCACGGTGAGTTGTTTTTATTCCAACGGTCTTACGCTATTGTTTTTTACTCGTCAACCTCTCTTTTTCTTTCGCTTCCATGAACAAACGGCCTCATGAAAATGCATGGCCTTGAGGATAAATCGTTTTTTGACGATGAAATAATTTTGTCCTCTTGCTAAACTGGCGCGTTCGTAAAAACGTAACGAGTTTGTCATCGAAGTATAAATCGCCGCTTTTTCTCTCCGCTCATTGTCTTCTCGCTCCTATGGCGATCCGGTGCTAACGATCTCGATTTAGTAATCTTGCGATTCAACGCCATTATCACGCCCCGGAATAATCGAGATTCAAATGGTCGACCTCGTGGACGCAATGCCACCGTTAAAGTCCCGAGACGCATCTCAGTATTACAACATTTAGATCCAAAATGGTTATCCATGTCAGCGTACAAAGGTCGCGCGTGACTAATCGATCGATCTCGGAAAAGTACTCTGTTTTTTCTTAGTACTTACTTGGAAATCGGAGTCCATTTATGAAACTGATGCACGTACTACACTGAGAAAACTCTTTACTTATAATAAAGAATTATATTTAGTTGGTACTTTTACTCAAATATTCATTGATTGTTACCAAATTTTTTAATGGTCAAAAAACATCTTTGTTATCACTATCAAATTTCATAGACGCAGCATTTCTTTGAAGATAATGATTTTTTCGATCGCTTTTATTTCCCTTAACTCAGTTGATGTTTATTCTCATCAAATTAATTAGCCATCCAGAAAGGTCACGTTTTATCAAATTATTCATTTATTAACTATTAAGAAATGTTTATTTCAGTCAATCGCGCGAGGCTCAAATAAATGATTCATTAAATGTTGAAAAACATTTATTTCGTTGTATCCTACTTTACATTTGTTAGCAATTAACAAATCCTGGAAATAAATCGTTATCTCAGTGTACACTGAAAAGGTAATGTTATCATAAAGAGGGCAATATTTTGTTGACTACGGTGAACTAAATATTTTAAGATGATTTCAAAATCTTCGAAATTTTTTTCGATATTTCGCGCTGCAATGACAAATTTTTTGTGAAAAATGGTGTGATTTTTCAAGAAAAGCGTTTAGTCGAACGTATCCAACAAAATATCGATCTGTTGCGAAAAAAATTTATTTTCAGTGTAACATCGACGAGGGTGAGAAAAAAAGTTTTTTGAGGAGCCCCAATTATCGCGACAAACACTGACTGTTGGACTGGGATTTTCGTTATTTTATACTAAAATGGATCAAGTCAAAAATTTCAACTCACACCGGGGAGCTTAAAGAAAGAAAAACAAAAAACGAAACATTTTTTATCCTTCGCCATTAGTCTGAAATATATTTTTTGCATTATGATCGAGGCGAGAGTGTTTTTATTACAAAATATTGACGGGACAAATTTGCAACGTAAATAGCTGATCGGAGGTCGAACAGAACGAAATAATAATAGTGACGCAGTGCAAATGCGGCTTCTCGTATAGATGAGCATGATCGCGCGCTCATTCAGGCTTCGATGAGGAGCCATCCTACGAGTATTTATTCTCGATCGCACCTGTTGTTAACGCACACTCGTCTCTCGGGAACGCGCTACCTGCTCATTCGTGCCAAGGTGCATGCTGCTCCTCTCTCTCCTCTCCATTTTTATTTCTACAATCTTATTATATAAATACTGGCATCATAGAATCGCACGTGGATAATGAGAGCAGCTCATCCACTTGCACGCATTACCCGAAACCGTAATCATCATCGCGTATCGACTAAAAATTCATTACTTGCCCACACGGAAATAAAATACATCGGAAAATATAGTTTTTAGTCTTCGAAATATATTTCGTCCAAAAATGTATGTATTACAAATATATTTTCGGTACATTTTGAATATTTTTTTTGCCATATAAAATTTTTAAATAAATTTTATATATAAATATTCAATTTAATATTCAAATATCATAATTATTTATAATAATTAATAATAATATTTAAATATTGACATAATATACATTTCAAATACTATTTAAACATATTTTTTCGTATATCGAAGAAATATTTTCCACTAACATATATTTCCGTATATAGATATGAATAATTGGAATAATAAAAATATTCAATGCTTCTGATGATGTTGAAGTTTGCATGGTCGGAATGCAACGAAATTATGTAATTTCTTGAGCAGCGCTCGTTATTATTTTGCAATATTTGGTCTGGAGAATGAAACGATCCTCTCTTGTGGCCCAAAAACTGAATAGACACACAAAATCGCCATATTTTTTAAAGATTAATAAATAATTAATAGAAAAAACATTTTTCGTTGAATCTCAACGTAGCAAACTTCAGAATCATATGCTTATTAATCGCTTCGGTTGAACTAAGAATCGTGAAGATTCTCCGCTTCGTACATTTAATTTCATCCTTGCAGCGATTACTGTTGCATCCTGCAAATTTGAAGAGCTAGAGTCCATGTGGCTACGTATATGTGTGTGTGTGTGTGTGTGTGTTCCCTCGTACCTTGCTAAACAATGATTCTGCAGGTTTGAACGAAAACTGAATTTAATGTCTGGATGCATTTCTATATGGAAGAATTTTTAACGATAAAGCTGTGCGGGTAGCAATAACATTTAAAGAGAAATGTGTTCGTCAGTCTGAAATAAGCTTCATTGTGAACGCTATTTGTAGTGATAATTAGAGGATACATGTGAATGGAAAGTTTGTAATTGGCAAGCAGACATCGATGAGTGAAATTGGGTTTCCTTTTTTTCGCTCGCTGCGTTTTAAATCTTTAGCACACGTGAGACGAAGTAATTGAAAGTGTATGCAAAAACAGAGATTTTGCTAGTTATTCTTGTTATGGATACTTTCGCGAGGATAGGTCTCGGCGTTGGTGCTTGGAAGAAAGTGAACGATGGGTCGGAAAATGGGATTCCAGCGAAAGGAGACGCCCATGTTGCGTTACGCCGATGAGAGCGAAATCGATCTGTTGGGAATCCCCTCGGGCGGTGAGAGGCCGCTCAAAAGTCTTGCATTTTATATGAGGATTCGCGGCTTGTAGCTTTGTTGGCAAGTTTCACGGATAAGAATTCCGTACCGTTAGAAGTTCATTCTTTTCAGAACTTTTGGATGCTGCCAAAACAGAAGTCCTCAATGACAATGGGGGTTTGGAGAGAATTCTTCTGCATGAATGACAATCTGACCTCATACAGATATCTTTGTCGTCAGTGAGAAAAATATTTATTTATATGTACTAGGATTTGTTAACTGCTAACGAATGTAAAGTTGGATACGACGAAATAAATGTTTTTCAACAGTTAATGAATCATTTATTTGAGTCTCTCGCGATTGTCTGAAATAAACATTTGTTAATAGTTAATAAATGAATCATTTGATAAAACGTAACTTTTCTCGATAGCAAATGAATTCGATGACCATAAACATCTACTGAGTTGAGGGAAATAAAATCGATCGAAAAAATCATCGTTTTCGAGAAAATGCTATGCCTATGAAATTTAATCGTGATGACAAAGATATTTATTGACTAGTAACAAATTTTGTAACGATTAATGAATGTTTGAGTAAAAATACCGACCAAATATATTTCTTCATTATAAAAAACCTGTTTTCTCAGTGTAGATGAAAATTCAAGGTGATTTAATTACCGCAAATTAATTGTTGGTTCTGACAGCATGACTGTGATAAGAGAAACTCTCAATGGATCATGATTCGATGTAAAGATCATGTGTGTAATTATGGAGATACATAATAATCATCGTCTAAGAGTGAAGAGTTATCGTGCGAGAAGGGCACATAAAACTTGCTTGAATAATTATAGTTGGTCACGATGATTAGTCCATAATAGCGTTACAATCTTTAGAGAACTCTGATTGGTCATAAGCACGCGGACAGTTTTTTTCTTTATGCTAAAGTGAATCGGCCGAGCAAGTCCAAGTATGTCTAAGAAAAAAATGAGAAAATGCATTGGGCGTCCTTCCGCATAAAACTGATCAAATGGATATTATTAATTACGACGATATCCATGCGCGCTCGTTCTACTGACCTTACGACTTGGCCTCGAGGCTCGCGGTGCTCTGCTTATGGAGGCTGTGCTTTGAGACGTGTTTTTCTCACGGTCTTGCCCGACAAATGATTTCCACATTTTTTTGGGGTTTCGCAGTCACGTTGCAGAGACTGTTTCGTTCGGTGCACGCGTCATGCGATAAAAAAGAGAAATAATGGCGATTTTGACATTGAACTTGAAGGCAGAGCGAGGCAATGTTGACCCTCAGACACCACATCGACGAAAATTTCAAGTGCAACAGGTTTTCAAAATTCCCTTTTTCAATTTAGCCCTTTTTCGACATTGAATTTTCATTTTTCAATTTTCAGAATCATCGCAATCGATTACTCAGCACATTTTACCCCTAAAAAGTATGGTTCCAAGATTAATTTCATGCGTTAATCGAAGAAATACAAAGTGTTGGAAGTCCAAGTGAAAATTTGCACCAGAGTGGTGAGTGGGTGACCTCAAAGGGATCGTAGTGTCTACGGGTCAAAAGCAGGAAGACATCAAGAGTAAATGGTGAACGTTTTTAAAGCGAGCCCGATTCCTGCTCCGCCCGATTTATGGTTCTTTCCAGTCTTGGCGAGTATCGTAACTTCATTCTCGTTATTATTTCATTACGCACGCGGTGGATTATTATCGCACACGCGACGGACCCTCCAAAGTGCCGTTGGTGCGTTGTAACGTGCTCACCTTGCTCGAATACCGGTCTCACCTCCTCACATGCAGTTGCATCGACCTCCGTACCCATAATGTGCCTCATTTCTCCGCGACCACAATCGATTATCGCAACTCTTCACTTTATTTTCTTTTGTTTAACCAGTTGCTCGATTAACAGACCAAAAATCACTATTTTAATGTCTACCAGTGCGAGCGCGTGTACCTCTTAACAACGAGGAGCATAATTAGTCGAGCAGACATAATTACCAAAGGCATTTTGCGGTGCAGCTTCAACAAAGATCATTTAATCACTTTGTCTTTTCTCATTATTTGCTCGCTCCTTCGCTGCGATCCTTTCTTCCAATCCCAACAATTCTCCATTTACTATATAATTAAGCGCGTTCTTTGCGCTTTCCGCGTCTTCGCGTTCGCCAACCGCCCGCGCTCGGTTCGTGCTGCGTTCTATAGGTCCAGGCCTTTTTTATTTGTTCACAGCGGTCAAGCTCGTACACAGTATCTTGCAGGGACTTTTCTCAATTAACGAGCTAACAAACCGCATACGCTTTGCTCCTGAATCCTTGATTACTGCTGATAAACCGTTTCGAAAGTGCACATAATGCCCACGAGCAAAATGCTACCCGTTGTTCGCCACCTGGCGACCGTAAATCATATAATTGCATTGCCAAGAGCATTCTTCCAGTCTGATCCCGTTCCCAAACCTTCCGATTGATTTTGATCGATTCTTTGGAATGTGCAGCGTCTCGGATTAGTAATGTAGGTATTAGATTCAAAAGCGTAGGTAAAGGCAGTCCACATCCCTCGTCAAGCAAAAAAAATCCAATTTCAATAAATTGAAGGACCTGTTTTTTTTATTTATTTTTTATATTTTTTCTCTCCTTAATATTTCACCATATTATTATGATACACAATCTTCTGTTGAAAAAAGATAATTGGGTAATTATTTGAAAGTGGGGCTCTTGCTAAATTCGAGGTAAATGTTTTTTTTTCTACTTTTTTTATTCATGAAAAACATGAAAGGAAGCCAAATTGAGGTTATAGTTTCAATGTGTGAAAAGAATGTGTAAAACAAAAATTCTGTAAAACAAATTTTATCAAATTTTTTATTTTTTTTTGTGAATAAAATTTTTTTTCGATCAAGCGCCACCATGATAATAACAACTATACTGTTTTTTCCCTACGGGAATGTATAGAAAAAATGTATAGCCCGATTTTAGCAGGAGACCCACGTCCGAATAGTTACCAAAAATTGTTTCATAGGAATTACCATTGATATAAATATTCATTTACTATCGTGTAACTATATACAATTTCATACAAATATATATTTTATATTTGTTATATTTTTTCCATACTTTCAAAAATATTATTTCAATATATTTTTAAAAAATATTAAAAAAAATATTTTTTCAATATATTTTTTTATTATTATTTTTTTAAAATATTTTTTCGATATATCTTTTCTATATATATTCTTCCTCGGGAGGCGTTTAGGAATTCTTGAATATTATGAAAAATCTGGTCAGCTCGGCCCGAAGGGAAAAGTGTCGACCACTAAATATTGTCATCTATGTTTTTTTTTCAAATTTTGTTTGGTTTTTTTTATTTTAATTACGACTTTACGCGTGAGGGCGTCAAGGTATGAGGGTATACACAGCATCGGCTGTTCGCGTGACAGAGAAAGTACGTCACGCGGGCGTTGGAGCGCGTAATCAATGTGTACACGTATATACTCACGCGGTCTATCCCGGGAACATGCATAATTTATGTGTCAGTGCCGGCAGCAATCGGGCGGAAAGAGCGCGTGGGGGGTCTACTACAGTGCACACAATGTCTCATCCTCTTCTTATCAGTTTTGTACTCATAATCCTTCGTCCGTTTCGTCAAGCCCACGAAGGGTCTCTGACCCCATGATCATTTTTTTCTTTTCCACGGTTACTTCCTTCCTCTCACTCTTCCTCTGACGTTTTTGCATGAGCCTCCACCGTGTACTTATCTCGTTCTTGCACCCACTCAAAACTTGCATCTTGCATCCCCGCCATTAGCAGCGACCACGAAGTTCGGATTACATTTGCTCTTACCACTGCCCATCGACCTCCCAACATAATAGCTATAAAAAAACAAAATTTCAATCACGAGCAACAAAATGAAAAATGTGATGCAATGAGAGTGAGAAAAGGAACGTGCGTGCTGGAACAAAATACACTCTGCAATTTAGGGCTCACGAATATAAGCCTCTTTCCGGTCCCGACAAATCTTGCACATTTACGCACCACACCCCATTCTCCTTCGCATCATGCGTAAATGAAACTTTTATGATTTATCGTTGCATCCATCACTCATAATTAAATGCGTTGCTCTCCATGTGGAAAGCTGAAGGAGTGTGGCTATACACAACAATGTTGCCATGTCAATGCAGAGGAATATTCGAAATGATTAGAATTTGATCGAATATGAATATGCAACATTTTTTAAGTTTTTTCTTCCACGTAGTTTTTGAGTTACTTAAAACTTTTTTAAATTTAACACCAAATTATTATCAATTATTTACTATTTTTTTAATTTTAAAAATTAAAAAAATTTTTAAACATAACTTTGATAATTCAGAATTAAATTTAATTTAATAATAATTAAGAATTTTATTCATTTCAATTTTTATTTAAACACTAGAGTTTACATGCATAAGCACAGGATTCACATATATATAGGTATACCTTTTGAGTATTGTAAATAAAAAAATTTCGACAACCATGTAGACGAAAAATTGAAAGAAAATTTGTGTCAACATATTTGATGCTAAAGAATATTATCACCAAATTTTATTAAATTCTTATCTGTAGTCAACCTCTTTAAGATTCCAGAGGTCAATTTTAGTTTTAGATGGTAGGATCGAGTCCGGTCCATTAGGCGCATCATGGCTGCATTAAAATGTCAAAACTGGCATTTACCATTGACGTACGAATTTTTATGAACGTTGAATAGCTCGAAAATGTATAAACTTCAGGTGGAAATGAATCAGAGTATAAAAACATTTTCTATCCAGATAAAACGTGTTGTCGATGCTTGTAAAATATCGTGACCGTGAAGTTGTCGTTCGACTGTAATAAAAGACCTAGTAGAGCCACATGAAAAACAGATCCGTGGCTGCCTACGAACGCCACAGCAGCCATCAAAAGAGCTGGCGAAATTTTCAGGCTCGATGATCGAGCACGAATTATCGATTGACCGACGGACCTTGCGCGCTTTTTACACCTTTCATCATCGATCAATTGATGATATACTCGAGGCGATGTTGCGTTCCTTCGACGAGATTCATCGCTCGAAAATAAAAGAGAAAATCTCATGGCGAGTTAAAACCCATGCCAACAAAAACTGAGCTGTGTGCTGTCATCAATGTAGACACAAGAGCCTGCCGTGTAATCGGACAATGACGTTGTAATAGTAGTAATAGGTTATGGAGCAAATAATTTTTAATTCGTCACTCTCTCGAAGTTGCTCACTTGATCATATGTTTTGGTCCAAAGGCAGACCTTGGCAATATATTGGGCGATACTTTTTTGAAAAGGAAACACAAACACCATCTCGAATTTGACAGGGAATCCTAAACTCTTTTATCCCCATAGAACGAACGTTCCCAAGTGAAAAAATCATATAGAGATTCTGTGGAATCGTTATATAGAATAATCTATAGAATCTATAAATATAGAAATGAAATAAAATAAAATGAGAATAAAATAAAAATAAAATAAAATAAAAGTAAAATAAGAATAAAATGAAATAAAAATAAAATACAAATAAAATTATTTAAATAATATAAAGTATTAAATATTTGAATAAAATAAAATTAAATTAAATGAAATATAAAATATAGAAATTTGGGCATATAGAATTGTATATGATTTATAAAAATCCTGTACGGAATATGGTGGCTCTCACGAAAAGAGCGTTCATCACGCAACATACCAAATGTTAGAATATCTGCTCTACAAAAGATCTATAGATATTCTGTGGAAATTTTACAGAAATTCCATAACAATTATAAAATTTCTGAATTTTCTAAAATTCTACAGAAATTCTGCAAAAAATCGGTAGAGTTTTTTCCCATTTTTCCATTTCCCATTAAAGAGTGGATATATTCTGTAGATACCTACTCTAATAGGAAATGGAAAAATGGGGAAAAACTCGACGGATCTTTTATAGAATTCCCAAAAATCTTCTATAAAATTTCTACCCATTTTCTATGTCATTTCTACACAGATTTTCTACCGAATGTCTACAAATCTTCTGTAGGATTTTTATACATCCTCCGTAGAGTTTCCATACATTTTCTATAGAATTTCTATAGAGCGGTTATTTTATAAATCTATATCTTACGTGATGGACGATTATTTCAAGAAAGCCGTCATATTCCGTATAGAATTTTTATAAATCATATAAAATTCTATATGCCCAAAATTCTATACCGCCTCTATATGAATTGTATACAATGATCTTATAATATTTATAGACATTCTATATAGAACAATTCTATAAAATTTCAAATATAATTTTTTCACCTGAAATTTTGGAAAACTCAACTCTCCCAATTCGCAGCTTTGGTGTGGACTGATCCAAAGCCTAAAAAGTAGCTATATTTCTCGTATTTCATGCGGACTCGGAGTTCGATTCAAGATGTGGAATACTGTGCGTGTAGCATGCCCGCATTTGTATGGACATTCATATACATTAGTTTAATATTCTCATTGGAAGATTGGACAAGTGTAAATGTATTTGCTGTGGCGATGTTCGACCGCAAATGATGGGAAACAAGCGCAAACTGCTTGTGGCAACGAGACGGAATAAGAGGAGAGAATGTACGAGAGAGAGGAAGAGAGAAGCGAAAGATTGGGGATGAAGATTGAGACGGAGATAGTTAGAGAGAGAATTCGCATGATTACTCCCCATGATCGGAGCTATACGCGCGCGAATTACCGATAATCCTTTATCGTCTGCTCTCTCCTGCCAGTCGTTTCGAGCTATCCATATATGTATATACTTAAGCAATGTGTATTTATGTGTATTTATAGTACATAGGGTTTCTTTGGTATGTGTTACGCATATAGAGATGGCTGCGAGTCGAGACCGTACGTCTTTATCTTTATTCATGCATCTTTATTCACCGCTCCGCTCAAATATATTATATACACATAAAGATGGTACATCCATGCATGGATATGAATATATATAAAGAAAGCCTAGATACCTCTCTATTTCGTGCGTGCGTGCGAGCGTGCCTCAGACTGCGAAAGCGACCAAAACTTAATCGTTTAACGTTTTCTTCCTTTTTTTATTTTTCCATGCTTTTGCTCTTGGCGTATCGCTTCTTCTTATCTCTCTCTCCGCAGCTCCCTCTGCTCTATACTTATCAATTTCTATCGCACTACTATTTTAATTTAAAGCGTATAGATTTGTTGGAGTGATGCACATTCACAGTGCGGCAGGCGTAGGTATGGAAACTTGTGAGTCACTGGCAATGCGGCGGCGCGATAAAATCAAATCACTTTTGCACCAAACTCAAACCACTCGCGTTGTGAATTTATTCTGCAACCCTTGCAGAAAGAGAGCCTTTTAATGTGACACTCGGATATTTAGTTTCAAGCTTCGAAAACTTTCGTCTCACGCGACTCAATGCGAATGGATTATTTTGAAATAAGCGATCGTGCTAGCGTCGAGAGGAAACCGCGGATATCAAACCACTGCAATCACTTGACACCGAGAAGTCTAGAAAAAAAAGTAAAGGTTCAATCACTGCCGCATTCTTTCGTACGCCAATACGAGGTTTTCCCACTTTTATTTTTCCCAAACCGCAGAAACAATTCCAGCAGCGTACTTTCGAGCTTATCGGAATTTATCGAATTCAAAAAATCGACGGAGTCTACGTTGGAATTGCAGTTTCTTTCATCGTAGACAACGAGCTCGGATTCGGCTCCATGTTTTGGGATACCATCATTCGGTGCATGGAATTTTCTGGTACACTGAGAAAACGATTTATTTATTTGTACCAAGGATTTGTTAAATGCTAACGAATGTCAAGTTTTATACGGCGGAATAAATGTTTTTCAACAATTAATGAATCATTTATTTGAGCCTCTCGCGATTGTCTGAAATGAATATTTGTTAATAGTTAATAAATAGATCATTTGATAAAATGTAACTTTTCTTGATAGCAAATGAATTTGATGACCATGGATGTTTACTGACTTGAGGGAAATAAAAGCGATCGAACAAATCATCTTCAAGGAAATGCTGTGCCTCTGAAATTTCATCGTGATAACAAAGATATTTTTTGACCATTAACACATTTAGTAACAGTTAATAAATGTTTGAGTAAAATAACCAACTAAATATATTTCTTTATTATAAATAAACTGTTTTCTCAGTGCACGGAAAATGAAATTTTGTCAAAAAAACGTCAATATTCTGTTGAATACGGTGGCCTGAATATTTTTCGATAGCTTCAATATTTTCGTAATTTCGACAATATTTGTCATTCACAACGAACCTGTCAGCAAAATTAACGATAGGTATGACAAAAATTCACTTTTGGAAGAAACTTTCTCCAACATTTCGCGCTGATATGACAAAATTTGTGTGATTTATCAAAAAAACACAAGTTCAGTCGAACATATCCAAGAAAATATTATTTTCAGTGTGTACCTTCGGAAAGTAATCAGTCACACATTCCCTCTCTCATGAATGCAATCCCGCAAATAGTGTCCGCGGCGAGCGTTGCACACCTGGTCGCGATTATTGTAGAATTCACGCGTGTTTCAATAAACCTGTTTGACGTAGTCGCGGTACATACACGCATCTTGATAAAGCCAGAGAACAGAATTGGTATCCATGCCCCGCGAGATTTTGCATATGTATACATCGGTATGTGTGTTACATTTTCACCAAGACATTGATTCTGGGATTACTCGATTGAGCGGCGGGGCGCGCTCGGTTCCTCCGCAATTAAGCTCAATAAACCCGTCGATCAATTCCGACGAAATAATCGAGATAAAGATTGGAGATTTTTTGTCGCAGAGCACGTTCCACGTAGCGGGTCGTTCGATTGTCCAGTTGTCAATTATTGGCTTTATTATTTAAGATATTAGCCGTGCAGGGCGTCTCGGTGGGCGTATAATGTGAGAAACACGTGTAAACGTGTTGTGATATACCGTGTGGCTGTTTGCCTCGCACAAATACTTGGAATAATGTTGTGCATGGACTCACGTATACATTGAGTAGAGTTTCGTACGTACTGGACGCCCGAGCGGCTTATAGGAATTTAGGGCGTGCGCGAGTACACGCTGCATGTTTCCAATGGGTAATTGCCTCGCCTCGACCAGGTAATTAACGTCGTATCGATGGAATAGACGCGGAAGAAAGAAACTAAATGTTGCGAGAACGAGAAAGAGCGAGATGAGAATTATCCGTTCATCTATAAGAATCCCTTTGCCACAAAGGTCTTGCTACACGCGTATGGCGAGATAGAAACAGAGAGACGGAGCGATAGAGGCAAAGGAGAGCCCTTTCGACCAAGTTACTACCTCCGCTCACGCCAGCGATGTACTCGTTCTTCTTCGGCACCTCATCCTCTTACTCCTTACGTTTATTCATTTATTATTTTTTCCAAACTCTCCAGACACACGCGAGTTTGGAAAATCGAGGAACAAAGAATCCAGCTCCGCGAATAGACGATAAATTGAGCGGGTATCGCGCTATAGAGGCGGTGGGCGCATGTAATCGCGCCAATGTCGTGACAAACTTGCATTTATACCGATTATATTCGCTATAATTACTCTCGAGCCGTAAACTTACCGTCAGAACGGCTGAATGCGCCTAATTTCTCGATCGATGCACGTCGAGACACACTTGAGACACACAAAATTTTCTTTTTCCTCAGAAATATCTCAAGATTCTTATGCAATATTTATCGTTAACAATAAAACGATTTTTTTTAGGCTCCAGAGAGAAAATCGGTACGAAAATTATCATGGTTTTTTTCAACAAATAATTAATAGAAAAACGTTCTTTTTCGTGGGACCCCGCAACGTTGCGAAATTTAGTGTCTTTGAATATTTTCATTTCAGTTATCCCGAATATATATCGTGGGCAAAAAATGATCTAGAACGATGAATGTGCATCAATGACGAAGGGACAAAGGACTGCTACGGAAGCACACGGAATGCAACAAAAAATCTTGATTTTCATTGATGACTTGTTTTTTTTTTTGTTTTGTTTTTTTCAAACGATTTGAATTTTTCGCAAATTTCTCGAATTTTTCTGAAAATAAATAATGAGCTTTGGCAAAGAAAAATAAAAATTTCGTTGCATTCCAACGATGCAAACTTGAACGTCATTTTGCTATCATATATTTACTACCCCGCCAAGATATTTATTGTAGTGTTGACGCGCGTATACATATCATATATTCGAAAATGGTTGGCCGGGCAGGTAATGATGATGAGGACTGGAAAGATTTCACAATTGTAGGTTATATTTCGCTAGGGATGCTGGGCAACAGGTTAGCAGAAAGAGGAACGTCTGTACGCATGCACCTCCAGTGTTTTTCAGGCTCGAAGCCATCGAGCCAAACAACTATCGAGCCATCAATCGTACTCGCAATTGTATGGGCGTGGTGCTCGGTTACACATATATAAACTCTGAGCTCTAGCGATCTCGTACGTAAATCGTACTGTTCGTATACACACGTGTACACGCGGTGATGATATAAAGCAAAAGATAAAATAGTGTTGCGCGGGGTGCGTGCGTACCCCCGAGCATCTTCTCACGGTACGTGCTCCGAGAGCTTTAAACTCTCTGCTTCGTCTTTTCGCTCTCTCCCACTTTCGTTCTCACTGCGCTCTATGAAAGTCTCCGTACACCGTACCACTTTCTATAATAGCTGGCGTTATTCCGTTCGCCCGCGGAGGATAGATCAGCTCTTACGGAAATTCATCATCGTCCGTAATATCAAAGCGAAATTCTTCTAAAAGCACCATTGCAAAGTCCATCATCAAAATTATACTCGATCGGTATCCCCGCGCGGTGAGTTTCATAATGCACCTTCATCATGCATACCGAGTCACGATCGGAACGTCTCGTCTGCACACAGCACAACACAACACGATTGATTGGTGAAACTATCGGGATTGTTGAGTCGCGGCAAAATATGAGCACCGCTAATCCGATACCATGTACCTCTCGTCGACCTGTAACCAATTTTC
Organism: Campopleginae sp. 14b; assembly: GCA_030522525.1. Taxonomy (NCBI): domain Eukaryota; kingdom Metazoa; phylum Arthropoda; class Insecta; order Hymenoptera; family Ichneumonidae; species Campopleginae sp. 14b. The sequence continues at coordinate 212,610 of JAPYYS010000352.1, forward strand.
ATTTACATATCCCGATGGGACATACAATGACGACGAATCCTGGCGTCTATTTTATTTGCATTTTTCCACCGAAATTATAGAAAATCATATTCATTCGCGATCCTCATTTCATGCGGTGGTGAAGTTTGCAACGAAATATATTTATTTATATTGATAATTTGTTTAATTTTTTAAATGACCTGAATTTTTCGAGCCGATATATTTCTTCTGGGGGCAAAAACCGTTTGTTTTCTTATCGCAATTTAATTCCGAATATAAATAATAATGGCTTTTGGCGAAGACAAAAAAAAATTCGTTGCATTCCAACGATGCAAACTTCAACGTGATGATTCAATGGCGCTGAAGTTTGCAACGTTGCGATGCAACGAAATATATTTATTTATATTGAAAATTTGTTCAATTTTCGAAATGATCGGAATTATTCGAGCCGATAGATTTGTTCTAGGCCCAAAAACGGTTTGTTGTATTATCGCAATTAAGTTCTGAAAATAAATAATGGGTTTTGGCAAAAAAAAAAGAATTTCGTTGCATCAAAACGATGCAAACTTCAACATGATCTCATTTCTCTGTTCAATCTGAAAACATGTGCCGCTGCTCGAACGATCGATGCCTTCTGAATTAGTGATAAAAGCCTCTGTGTATATATTTCCGCGGCAAAGAGTTACATTCTAAACGCGCGCGCGTTCGTTTCGACACGATCGAGTTTGCTGCGGCGCCGTTCTGAGCATATGGACCAAAGATCAGCGCTACTCTCGGTTCATGGGGGATGAGCCCGAGAAAGAGTGAGAGAGAGAGATAAATTGTCGGGGTTAAAGGTCGTTAATGGATGTTCACTGCTGGATGAGCGATGAACCATCTCGATTTCACTGTGTACCGTAGCGAAAGCAGCTTGCCGAGGCGGGAGGGGTCAATTCTTGTATACCCGTCAACCACTTGGAACAGTACTCGGGCATATAATGCAACCATCTCCCGAGGTATATAGTAGCCGTACCTAATACCCGCGGACCGAACGAGCAGCGAAAACATAATTGAAATCCGGTACACGAAACGATCTGCCAGCCATTTCCGAGAGGAACGGGGGGAAGCATGAGAAAGAGAGAGAGAAACTGTACTAGGCTCTTTGTTACTTTGCATCCAATCTTCTCGGGTACCACGGAAAACTCTCCCTTTACTCAGCATTTATTCAATATTTTCCCTATAAACTTTATTATTCTTGTTGCCCTACTTTTTTCAATTTTTCATTCCATAAGATATCAAAGCTGCTCCCCTAAAAATATATCAATATATTACTGAGGGGATTTTCAATATTTTCTCTATAAACTTTATTATTTTTCTTTCCCTACATTTTTTTCCGATTTTCCATCCCATGAGGTATCAAAGTTGCCGCTAAAAATATATCACAGAAAACTCTATCTTTATTGAGGGAATTTTTAATATTTTTCCCATAAATTTTATTATTTTTGTTTCCCTACTTTTTTTTTCCATTTTTCATCCCATGAGATATCAAAGTTGCCGTTGAAACAAAACAAAAAAAATATCACGATGAAGTATGAAGGATTTGCTCATCAGCGGAGTTCACGACCTATTTCCTATTTAAAATAGACTTTATTGTCACGTAACATTTGTTCTCGTGTGGATTTCCGAGTGATTGTCCGGAACCGGGTGCTTTCCGAGGCGTGGGTTATACGCTCGTTGCGCGCCTACTTTCCGTCTATACAAACTTTATAAAATAGTAGAATCGTACAGCACCGCATGTTTTTTTTTTTTTTCTTTTTGTTGGTCCGCTCTTTATGGTGCCGGATGTTCGTCCGCGTAATTTCTTGAGAAGCCATCCTGCCAGAACACTTTCCCATGGTTTTCTCTATAGCTTCGATGCCTCATGAGATGGCGGAACTGAGTAACATTGATGTATCATTCATATGCAATCAGTAATTCCAAGTAAAAGGTCCTGTCTCGGGATGTCCGAGGAACCGTCGTCGACTTTTCGGTTTCGTCGTTATTCTTATTGGATTGTCTAACAATTGCTTTCTCAAGGGCGTTTCCATAAATTTCCAATGCGATCACCTTTTCAGCCACAGCCAAAGATCCGAGTCACACTGTGAAAACGATTTATTTATAGGTACCAGGGTCTGTTAACTGCTAACAAATGTAAAGTTGGATGCGGCGAAATAAATATTTTTTAACAGTCAATGAATCATTTATCTGAGCCTCTCCCGATTTTCTGAAATAAACATTTGTTAATAGTTGATGAATGAATCATTTTATAAAACGTAAACTTCCTTGATAGCAAATGAATTCGATGACCATAAACATCTACTGATTTGAGGGAAATAAAATCGATCGAACAAATCATTATCTTAATGGAAATGCTATGCCTATGGAATTTAATCGTGATAACAAAAATATTTTTTGGCCATTAACCAGTACCAACTAAATATATTTCTTTATTATAAATTACCTATTTATTAATATGAAAAAAAAAAGAAAAAAAACATAAATCAATAAATAAATCAATTAATAAATAAACTGTTTCCTCAGAGTGATATCCTCCGTCGTTTTTGCATACTGCGTTATAGAGTTCTGTTGTTCGTGAGAATTGAATTGTTGTTCAGAGCCGAGGGTGGTGGTTATTGACCCACGATAAATCGAACGTGGTGTCTTAACGGCCGTTGACTCATCTTCCCAGTTATTCGATTATTCTTCTCTAATGAATCATTGTAGTAATTTCGTATCTACGTGTAGAAATCTGATGAGATGCGTTTATATATCTCTGGGAGCGTGGACTAGGCTGGATGTACAGTGGACGAGGCGCCAAGTGGCCTCTTTAGAGCATTAATCGATAGATTTATCGAATATCCTGCTTCGGGTGTAAAGAACGAAGCACGTTTTTCCCAGGATTGTTCGATCGAACGGATCTCCGTCCCGATAACCCGCCTCCGCGTCTGTATTATTAAATGGACACGAGTCCATATTCCATACGAAGGCTGCACACGTATCAGCGTCTGACCCTTTGAATAAATGATCAGGAGAGCCCCGGATCATTTTCGTTTTCATAAGACACGCTACAATTTTATAGACGCGCGTGTGAGTATTCTTGGCCCGAGTGTATCAAGATAGCAACTCGATTTGGCCTTTGAAGGAGACAACACGCGCGAGAGTGCGGAGAACGGTAATCGGCATGGGTCTCCTGCTGTTAGATAAATTCCCTCTTAACCGCGTATGCAGGTGTGTTACGTGTACAGCCTCCACTATACGGATCGAGTGTTATGCAGTGAACGTAATCGATGTTGAATAATCAGGATCTGGAGTTGCCTAGGATCCTCCAATTTAATCCGAAAATTGATAAGTCACAAGAAACGTCTGACATTTTCATTGTGTCCGATAGAAATTTTTCTCCGGGTCCTAAAATTTATTTACCTTCCGGCGGTGAGTTAAAGAAAAAATTGAAAAGGTCTCGAACGGACGGGATTCAATAGTTTTGACGCGCGCAGCACGAAAAAAAAAAGAAAAAAGTCTCGCAATGAAATCTCGAGTCGTAACGAACAGAAGACGCGCGCACTTTCGATTAGTCTCTCGCCCCGTTCACCGGCGAGGCTTCCTTATCGCTGCATCTTATAAGATTCTTTTTTCATTCTCCTGTACGTAGAGCAGCAATACTTTATATGCTTCTATACATTTAAGTTGAGCTACGTGTACGAAGGAACGGCACACGTAGTTCTCGGCACGAGAGAGCCCAGCAGATTAAATCTTAATCTCTATTCTCATCTCCGCGGCGTGTACGAGTTTTCTTACATAGAATTCTTCTATAATCCTAAATTGAATAACGATCGATTGAGGTCACGGCGATACAAACGAGATGGGCATGTGGCTTCGCATTTTCATCCCTGCAAATACACGATCCCATCTCTGCAACGACGCCATGATAATAAACCTCTGAATAACAATAATAACGGTGACGATAATGATAGAGGAACGAGAAAGAGGAAAATACGAATGTTTCTGCTGTCTCGTACGAGCGACACGCAATTTGCCAATCGAGAGATTGACTGCTGTACCGTATTCCCTTCGGAACATCCTCATCCGAACAAAAATGACGCACGTGTGTTTCCACTCATCCCTAACGGACAGCAAGCCAGCAGCGGACCGATGTGCCATAGTTTTTATCTCTTAAATACTCGTTTATATTTTTCTGGCGCTCGAGTTCGAAGGTTTCGGCGCATTCATCAAGGGGCGGACGGAAGACTACTCCGCCTCGTAAAAAAGTGATGATGGGAAGAGTACAAAGAGGCGTTACCGGATTTAATCTCGATCATATTGAAGATCCAGCCTACGAAACTCATCATTTTATTTCTCCCTTTTTTTCTTCCACTCATTTTTTATCTTTCCTTGTGGATATTGCGGACGATTTAATTTCACGTATATCAACTGTTTGATTCATCGTGCTATTACTTTCCCAATGAAATAAGAGGTTATCGCGTGTCCTACGTGTGTAGCCAATATTTACGTGTGAACATTTTGCCATATCATTCGCTCCCGACACGAGAATTGATTTCATCGATTTACATAACAATTTGCAGTAAATAATTACCCGCACCAATACATTTTTTTTCACCAGTCCACACTGAGAAAACAGTTTTTTTTTCATAATAAAGAAATATATTGCGTTGGTACTTTTACTCAAACATTCATTAAATTTCAGAGAATCGCGAGAGTTTCAAATAAATGATTCATTAACTGTTGAAAAACATTTATTTTGCCGAATCCAACTTTAAATTTGTTAGCAGTTAAGAAATCCTGATACATATAACTAAATCGTTTTCTCAGTGCATCATCCGCGTTAGCGATTGCAGTCAGTCATAATATTTGTAATTACTACAAATTTTAGAGTCAACGTTTTTTTTTTCGAGATCATAAACAAGAAGATTGGTTTTTTACTGCTCATTTTTCTTCCTCAATGATTGTATGGTATCGGTCCAAGTTTGACGGCGTGAAAAAGAAAAAAACGAGAGGCAGAGAGTGCACGATTGAGACTCGTGATAGTAGGGAGTGGTGAGAGCTCAGAGGCTCAAAGTGCTGGATGAAGATAAAAGTTACGAAGAGTATGTTAAGGGTCCGGGTAAGAAGCATGTATATCGATAGGAACGAGAAGGGAAATACATCTCAACGCGTCGATTCGCGATCTTGAATTTTGTGTGGTGACGCGATCCAACCACGCGGGAGTAAGAAATTATGTCCATCTTCTCGTTAGGCCCATCAACCAACTGTATACATGAGCGATCTGCGGCCGAGCGATTGCTCAAAAGACGTATGGGGCATCCAGCGCAGCAGGCTCGGACGATATTTGGCTGCACAATGTTTCCATGCTAAACCACGTTAAAAACATAAAAAGTTTCAAAAAAAAGGAGAATTCAATGAGTCTGGCCTCTAGCGCGTTTTTATTTTTTTTCCACAGCCTTTTCTCCCGATAAAATATTGTATAAAGTAGCATTCTCTTCGACCTTGGGATGTTTTGGATCTGAAAATGGTTGTAGATAATGGAGACCACCTCCATGCCTGGCAATGCTGAAGAGTTCTGGCCTCTGGCACTTTTCCATTTCTTTCCACAGCCTTTTTCCCTATAAAATCTTATATAAAGTTTCATTCTCTCCAACTGTGGAGTGTTTTGGATCCAAAAACGGTTGTAGATAATGGAGTCTAGATAATAAAATTTTATTTCAATAAATATGTTGTTTCAAATAAATGACACATTTATTATCAAATTCAATAAAATTCTTACTATTTTGATATCGCCATCCAACCTCCTTAATCTGCCGAAACGTTTTCACAATTTAAAAAAATTTGGCAAAATGTACGCGTGTTTTTTTGTAACCTTTTTTTCTGGAAACTGAATAGAGCTTTCGTAATGACTCTCTTGGCTGGATGCAGCCATTAGAGACGTTTCCGTAATGTACTAAATAAAAAAATATGGAAGAATGAGTTGATTCCAAGAAGTTATGGTCGTTGACACATTATCTTATGGAGAAAGGTATTGCGTTGAGCAAAGACATACTTATTGAGGTGGAATAGCCCATGCACGTCACAACAACGTCTCTCGATGTTTACGTTCAAGCAACCGGAGACGAAGCGAGGATTGAGAAAATCTGTGAAGCTTCACGACGGTTCGATAACCTCCGGACACTAATTTGTCCATGAAGCAAACCCTACAGTGCCGCACACTCTCAGGCCCACACATATACGCACACACTCATGAGAAGGTCCCCATATATCCCTCTTATTTATGTAGTACCTTCGTGAACAAGATATCGAGGCAGGGAAAGAGAGAATATCGTGAGAGAGCGAGAGAGGAGCTCGTTAGAGAAGGACTCAAAGAACATAGACATTTTTTTTTTTATTCTCTCGCAACAGCCTTTAAGCAGGTTGTTATGAGAAATGTGAGTTTCTTAGACACCATGTGGTGTTGGAATGAGAAATGATTATCCGACAAGTTAGGCATTGCCATAAGGATCAGTAATAATCGAACGACTCTTTCCTTCTCTCTCGCTCGAGCGCTCTCTGTAAATTCTATGTACGTAATAACCTGATGCCTGCGTTCCTCTATATTATTAGGCAATGTGATTTCCCGGCTGGCTATATTGTTATTCCAAAAATGGGAGTGCTCATCAAAAAGTTTGAATGGCCACGTAAGAGGACAATATAAAACGGACACTACGGACGTTAAAGTCGTTTCGGCTTCTTGAAATATTTATCATTCTTACGCAGCATTCATTTACTCGTCATCTCTTTCACTGTTTTTCTCTTTTCACCATTTATTATTTTTACTCATATAATTTGTGTGCACTGAGAAAACAGGTTATTTATAATAAAGAAATAAATTTAGTTGGTACTTTCACTTAAAAATTCATTAACTCTTACAACATTTTTTAATGGTCGAAAAATATCTTTGTTATCACGATCAAATTTCTTAGGCATAGTATTTCCTTGAAAATAATGATTTGTTCGGTCGCTTTTATTTACCTCAACTGAGTAGATGTTTATGGTGATGAAATTCCTTTGCTATCAAGAAAGGTGACGTTTTATCAAATGATACATTCATTAACTATTAAAAAATGTTTATTTTAGACACTCGTGAGAAGCTCAAATAAATGATTCAATAACTGTTGAAAAACATTTATTTCGCCGTCTCGAACTTTACATTTGTCCGCAGTTAAAAAATCCTGGTACATATAAATAAATCATTTTCTCAACGTGGCTCCGCGATAATAATTCTTCTTCGTCACTCTTGGAATCACTCGGATGATTCGTTCTCAAAATATTCTTTTGGGCCTATCTCCAGGATCTATAGATTTTAGGTTTATCTCTGGAAAGTATTTGAGACGCGGTACACGCACCGCGAGTACGAGAATCCGCATGCTGTGAATTATAAGTGCGATTTAGTGGTTTTGATTCTTGTATTTCCACGTGATATTCTCATAAGCGGGAATTTCGTCTAAGCGCGCATACGCGCGTTGCGCGCTCGGCGCTCGGTGTGCAGCAAGAGAGCTGCATGCCGGCACTATATCGTGAATACGCGAACGTGCGGGCGCGCGATAGACCGACCGCATGTAGCAAAAGGATAGCGTTAATAAAGCAGGTGTAAGCAACCAATAGTGTACTCGCGCCAGGCGAGAGATCTCTACAACAGTTGTACGTGTTTAATCTCTCCTCTCTACCGCTCTCTCTTATTCCGCGGTGTTAATGCATCGTATGAATGATGGCAGACGAGAGCCTTCGTGAATCCAGCCGCATATCCATGCCACTTTTGCAACCAGTCGGCTATGCGCTCTCGCGCTAATGTTCCACTCTATCCGCTCTGTCTCTGTCTCTCTCTCTCTCTCTCTCTCTCTCTCTCTCTCTCCCTCTCTCTCTCCACAAAGTGCGACCCTCCACGCGCACATACACTCGTCAGTGAGGCGTATTATGTACGCTGGTGTTTGTACACTCCAACAATTATGCCCTCGCACTTATACACGTGCCCGCACATCCTCGCGAGGTCATACCGATATATTTTATCTTGCTGTCAAAATCGAAAGATTCGCGGAAAGAAATAAGTAGAAAAGTTCCAGCGTGTTGCTCAACATTTTTTTTCAACATGTTTTTTCGTATTACGTTACGTACTGCGCCGCATGTGAGTTCGTCAGTCCCTGTGAAGGATGCAAACACGTTTTGAGAAAATCTCCGAAGTAACGCGTCCGCGTTTTTCAATGGTTTTATACCCGTAGACATCACACTCCCTTTGAGGTCATGCTCTCACCACACTGGTGCAAATTTGCACTTTGACTTTTCGAAATTTTGTATTTCTTCGATGAATACGTGGAATTAATTTTGAAACCATACTTTTTGGAGGTAAAATATCCTGAGTAATCGATTGCAATGATTTTCGAAATTGATAAATCTAATTTCAATGTAAAAACATAGCCAGATTGAAGGAAGGAATTTAAAAACACTTGAAATTTTCATCAGTGCAAATTTACACTGTGACTTTTCAAAACTCTGTATTTCTTCAGTGAATCCATGAAATGCATCTTGGAACCATACTTTTTAGGGGTAAAATATCCTGAGTAATCGATTGCAATGATTTTGAAAATTACAAACTGAAATTTTATCGTCGAGAAATGACCGAATCGAAGAAAGGAATTTCGAAAAGCTGTTACGCTTGAAATTTCTGTGGGTGCAAATTTGCACCAGTGTCGTGTCTACGGGTTGAAAATTGGTATGAAAATGGGTATTGCTCTGGGGACCTTGACGCGTGTCGCAAAATTCGTAGAATCGTCCACATCGACTTGGAATCGTGTAAGCAGTCTGCAATTCTGAGGTTGATCGTGCGATGCAATTCCGTGGGATTAAACACTTTGTGCATACATATATATGAATCTACACGTCGTAGCGCATGCATGGCTATTTGTAAATGCACATTTGTAGCCATGCACGATCGGATTCCTCCCGCAGAACGGACACGCCGTGGTGATTAATTTGCCAAGCGTCAAGGAATGCCTCGCGCGATTCCTTCCTCTTGTGCATTACAGAACGCGCGAAATATCCTCAGCACACACCACTTTGATCATTCTTTTACATTTTTTTATCTTATTCCTCGTGACGTTTGCACGTGACGTATAAATAAAATCCTGGATGATCAGAAGAGCCCCGTAGAGCATTTCGCGCTCTTTAACGCTTCTCCCGCGCGTGCGCGCGCGTACACCTGGACGATTTATTAGAACCGTGAACATACGGATAATTACACATGTAGAATGAGCTCCGCACGGTCATACAAGAGAGGCATCCGCTTTTCGTAATAAAATTAAATCGTCTCAAGTATAAAAATCAGATTAGCCACAAAAATGGCTCGCTTTCAAATAAACGAGGAATTCAAGCATCCACTAACGATTATCGATTTTATTATGCACCGATGCAGTGGAGTTTCAATTTACATTTGCTGCGCTGGTCACACTGCGGATACTCTTCTCCGTATCGCTTTTACGCACGCTACGTATACCGCAATAGAATTAAAATGTGCAGCAAAATCTTTCGTTCCTCCGAGAGGCTAAAGTATCTGTATTTACCACGAAATATTCGAAAAATTCTCGCACAACTGCAGGCACAAGTTTTTTTTTTCCATTCCAGCGGGCACATTTTACTTTGTTGTGTTGAATGTCGAGGAAACTATTCCCAGGGTGTTCCGGGTGCTAGTGCAGCAGCAGGTTTTAAATTAACTAGTATTCCTCTCGGGGCAAAATAAGAATTTCCACGGACAATAATTTTTTTCAATTATTCAATTCAATTTGGCCATTTTTTGGGGAAAAAATTTATTTTTGAATTTTCAGAATCATCGCACTCGATTACTCAGGATATTTTACCCCTAAAAAGTATCGTTTCAAGATTCATTTCATGCATTCATCGAAAAAATAATGAGCTTTGTAAAATCGGAGTGTAAATTTGCAGCCACAAAAATTTCAAGTGTAACAGTTTTTTAAAATTCCTTTCTTCAATTTGACTATTTTTCGACAATAAAATTTCATTTTTCAACTCTCCGAATCATTGCAATTGATTAGTCAGGATATTTTACCTCTAAAAAGTATGGTTTCAAGATGAATGTCATGCATTCATCAATATGGAATACAAAGTTTTGAAAAGTCCAAGTGCAAATTTGCACCAGTGTGGTGAGTGTGACTTGCAAGGGAGTGTAGTGTCTGCGGGTTAATTCTTTATTGAAATAATATCCGTCGATAAGAGCCGACGTCATTTTTTTTTGTTCGGTATTTATATTTATCTCGAAGCGTCTCTCCGTATGGGATGCACGAAATGTAAGTACATACCAGATTACAAGGAGACATCATGTATTACGGTAGGATACAATGATGATAATTCTTGGTCCATTAAGAGCTGCTGGCTCTTCTGCCGCGGACTCTTGCTCCTCATGTATACGCGAGAACTACGATTATATTCGAACCGGTGGCCTTCTCAACTGGTACTCGCGATGCGATGAGTCTTGTCGCGTTCTATTCGTACAGAGCCTCGTGTGTCTGTGTTTTTTGCGCATACGACGACGTCCATAGAACAATTTGCTCCCGGCACCAGTTTCAAATGGTGTTTGTGATCTTCTCGCACGACCAACACTCCCCGAGCTCAACATATACGTGTGGATAAATAATTATCTTCTGGAAAACTAATACCAGGCAAGTGCACATCGCTCCGCGTATATAGTTTCAACAACAATTATGCAGTACAAATGACCAAAGTATCCCGAGGCGCAGGTGTCGGTTGCTCTAAACCCTGACACTGACCTTGCCGCGCGTTGGATCGACGTCCGCTGCCGGGGGAATAAAAGCTCGACTGCTCGGAAGAATGCAATTCTCGCGTTGGTAAAGAGCGTCCGCCGATTAAATAGTGCATCGACGATGCGGTGGATACGGTCGGGACGAGGCGCCCATAATCGAAAATTAAATCGACGTCAAAAATAAATTAAAAAAAAATGGACTCTTATTTACGTCGTCGCGATTACTCGGTTTATATTTAGTCGGATCCTTCATTCAGCCCAAAGGCAAAAAATAATTACTCTCGTGAGCCGAGCGCTCTATAAATAATGGAGGAGCGTTCGGATCGAAGGAGCGTGCAAAATTTAGTCGAGTTAGCTAGAACGCAGGGCGAGCAGAGTTTGCGTGCAACGACTCTCTGCAGCCAACTCAGAGTCCTGCTGTCTCGTTGCGCTCGGCGTTGCATCTCTCCCCCGCGGCTGCATATCTATACACAGTTTTAAATGTACTTTTATACCCTCGAGAGGAACGGCTAAGACCGGGGCCACCAGCGCGATCAGAACATTTGCATGTTCCAAGAGAGCAAGTGCAGGGAGCAGAAGAATCCTACGGCAAATCGTGGCCAGCTCGCTCACTCTCTCTTTCCATCGCACTTTTTCACGCTATCATTATTAAGTCCACTCTCGAGCACTACTCTCCACCACCGGATGAGCTCGCGTGCTGCGTACGTCGCTCGATATATCCAGCAATCCTCCTCACGACGACCGGACTCTCTCCTCGTGATGCTCTTGCTCCTTTCGCTTTGCGACAGGTACACAACCTGCTCCATCCGTCCGCACCGCCGTACAACGTCAATTCTTTACGTATTTCTCTTTTATCCTCTCATCCCCTGCTCCCGGCAGAGTCAAGTTTTTTGTCAGCACTGAACTTCGCTACGTTGAGGTCCAACGAAAAAAAAATATCACTTTATCATCCTCGCTAAATATTGCATAAGAATCTTGAGATTTTTTCGAGAAAGTACGTCATTTCTTCGATTCGATGTTTTTATTTTTAATTATTTTACAACCGTCGCCATGATATTCAAATTCACCTGTGGATCTTTCATTTTTTCACGATAACTCATCAGCTCAATCAGCAATCGTGTGTGACGCGTTATTGGGTCTAGGAACTCTGTCCGCTGCCGGAAACGATTAAAAGTGTCTTAAAGTCTGGAATAAAAAAAAAATTCT